>PRKT01000071.1:1073275-1095892 GCA_003671525.1 Saccostrea glomerata
GGAAGCATCCTCAGGTAGTGTAGATTCAAGTTTGTTCAAATCATGACCCCTGGGGCAAGGGTGGGGCCAAAATGGCCGACCCAAGATTTACATAGGAATATATAGGAAAAACCTTTAAAAATCTTCTCCAGAACCATGGGGCCAGGAAAGATGAAACTCATGCGGAATCATCCTCAGGTAGTGTAGATTCAAGTTTGTTCAAATCATGACCCCTGGGGCAAGGGTTGGGCCAAAATGGCCGACCCAAGATGTACATAGGAATATATAGGAAAAATCTTTAAAAATCCTTCTCAAGAACCACTGGGCCAGGAAAGATGAAACTCATGTGGAATCATCCTCAGGTAGTGCAGATTCAAGTTTGTTCAAATCATGACCCCTAGGGATATATAGGGAAACCTTTTAAAATCTTCTTTTCAAGTACTTCAAAGCTATGATTAGTGATATATATATATATATATGGAATCATCCTCAGGTAGTGTAGATTCTAGTTTGTACAAATGATGAATGCCTGGAGGGGGGAGGGGGGAGTAAATTCAAGCCTGATGTGCTCAGGTGAGCGCTGTGGCCCCTGGGCCTCTTGTTAGTGTGAGGCTACAAGACTTCTGTTGACATTGATTTCTCTTCTTTTAGGTCATGATCCTTTGAATCAGAAAGTGATGACACTGTTCTCCTCTGGTAAGGCAGGGAGACTTGTTGGGAGAGGCATCAGAGTGGCAGAGTACCTAAAGATAACAACCAAAGAGGAGTGTGCTGCAAACTGTAATGGAATGCATGTCACAAAATGCCTCAGTTTTAATTATGATTATGGATCCTCTGGTCGATGTGAACTTTTGGAGGCCATTGAAGGACATGATCACAAAATATCATATGTTTGTATTAATTACCTGATGCTGATATTTTATTTTTCAAAAATTACAAAACCTGTAATCTGAATATAAATCTAAAATAAAAATACTAACAAGACAAACCAACAATAATTTTATTTATATGGAAGATTTTGCCTGTTTGCAAAAATAAAAAATAAAAAAATTCTGAAGTATAACTATTTAATAATAATTCTGTATTAGACACTACTAGGAATTCTTGTCAAAATAGATAATTGAATAATTATGAACTTCCTATAGGACGGTCATTACATGCACTTTGAGAAGCTTGGAGTGGGTTCCAACAGAGGATTTGTGTACAATAACCTACAGTTACCTCATAACCACATCTTCTACTTCAACTTTGATATCATCAACAGTCTTGGATTTCACAACATACTGTCATCCAAACCTATACTAACAGATTACACTCCCCCAGATCCAACATCATGTAAGTTTCTTTTATTTTAATGTAAAAATAGCAACACACAATGAGAAGAGATTTTGTTAGCTATAAATATTTTATCATTGAATACAAAAAAGGGGATTTTTAATTTATAGGGCAAATAAACATCACAAGTGACAGATTGGAAACCATAAAGTGTGAGGATGTGATTCCTGATGATAGAGATGACTGGGAAGAGAGATTCTGTGAAGGAGTGAATCCAAAGACTAAGAATCACAGAATCATCATAGACGGAGAGGGTTCAGAGACTGTCTATAATGGCCATACTTACAAGAATGACCTCAAGTATACCAGGGCTAATAGATATATATCTGGTAATGACAAATGTTTCAGACTAACACTCAAAAACAATTAATGCTGTAATTGAAATATCATTAAAACTATAAATATTTTATTGTATTTCCTTATCATCTTATTTTCAGTTGATGATGTTAGATTTTGTGTTTAAAAGAATGACTTTTAATAATTTTGGTAATTCTTAGCCAACTGGGATGGTATCTATGACAATGAGACAGGAATTCTGGGATACTCGGTGACAGCTGGAGAGTCAATCTGTGAGGAGAAAATAAAGCAGCATCATGATCCTCATGCTCACCTGTTTGACCGGTCACAGTGGACTCATACTGTCATGATGTCCCCACTGGAGGAACCCTACACAGTTTTACCAGGTGTGATTTATACTCCATATTTTACATCTGATTCAGAATACATGACTTATTTTGAATTATTGGTGAAGTTTTAATCTGTAATTATACGATGTTTTTTTTTTTTTTTTGGAAACAGCAATTACAATATGCTGAATTTCTAAAAAATTACCAACTTTTATTCCAAGCTTCTGTAAAATTTAGATGGACCCTACTATGTCACTGTAAGAGCTATAAACAACATTGAGTATGGTGGAGCATTGAGTACAAGTTTCTGTCACTCTGCACCTTACATTGTGGACAACAGTCCACCCTTGGTTTATGAAGTATACAATGTCCGCTATGATGAGGATAATTTCAACCTCTCACTGACTCACAATTCATCGTAAGTACATCTGAAAGATTTTTTTTTGAGTTTTTGCATTGAATTAAAATTATAGATTATGTAAATCAGAAATATTCTTAAAGAAAAGAGGTAGAGCCACTTTTGGCTTTATTTGGCCCTGAGAATTTCTGAAAAATAAAATCCGCTCAGTTTAGGTTGCAAATGCAGTATATATCACTTGGAGTGTTGGTGACCACGTATCTATTAATCATGACGTAATTTGCCATCTAGTCAGTGCATTATGACGTCATAAAATGCCTATTTCATCATATCCTGTAAATTCCTTTGAAAATGACCTAAAGTTGAAGCATTTTTTCAATATTTCATATAGAGCACAACCTCTGATCCAAAATATGCAAATACATAATGAAAGCTCTGTTTCTGAAGATTAAAAAACATGTTTTACTTTTTGGATTGTGGGCTGTGCTCATATTTTAATTCTTTGCTGAAGGCAATCAAATACGCATGTTTTCTGCAAATTTCAAGAACATTGCAATTTCTCAAACCTGTTTTCCAATATTAACATTCTCAAATCGAAATTTTAGTATAGAAAATAAAAGCACCAAGTGTCTACTTTATTTTGATATATGAAATGGGAAAGATGATGATAGTTAATTAATTGATATAAGTACAGGGCCATTTTATGCATAAGATGGCTCTTGCTCTTTGTGCATGTATGTTTCATAGAGAAGGTGTTGGTGAAAGACTGTTGCTGTTTATCATTGATTATATATCATTATTTTGACATTAGTTAATGGAAGACAATATGGAACATGAAAAAAATACATTTTTAAATGTTTTTGTGGTAAAATTCTATAAGAAATTTTGTTATTTAAAATTAAAAAATCTTTTTATATAGTGATCCAAACTCTGGTGTGATTAGAAATGACCTTTGTCTGGGTAGGACTACTCGGGACTGTGATGAGCTGATGTGGCTCCCAATGGAATATAATCAAAATCTGACCTATCTCCATAAAGTTACTGAGGGGGTCCCCATTTGGATTAAAGTCAAAGTTGTGAATAATGGTATTGACTTTTTTCAGCTGATTTTGTACAAATATTAAATTCCTATGTTTGTGAGATTCATGTCATTTGACTATTAATTATGAGAATGTTTGTACTTTTCGCAGTGGACCTGAGAACAATAGGTATATGTGATTCCCCTCTCATAGTAGACAGATCTCCCCCAGTAGCTGGTGTGGTCAATGATGGAGAAATACCTGGAATAGACCTTAGTTACACCAAATACAAGGAGAAGGTCAGGAAACTTTCTAAGAGGAAACCTGAGTTAGGTGATTTATTTCTTACACAAAAATAAAGCCTTGTCAATGATTGCAAATAAAACTTTCAGATTTGCAGCAACTGGCAGAATTTCTATGATCCTCAGTCAGGAATTGCTATGTACATGGCGGGTGTAGGGTCTTCTCCAAATGAAACAGATGTTGCCAACCTTACTCGCTTTTCTAGTAAATCACATGTTGCTTGTGTAGAGTTGAAACCAGATGAATATCTACAGCACAACCAGAAATACTTCACAACAGTTTTTGCCTACAATGGAGGTCACAAACAGCAGAATGTGTCAGCCATCTCAAATGGAGGTATGCATTCAGGATACTGTTTGACTTTGATGTACACTCTTTGCATGACAATCATTTATCTGCTACTTGCCAAAATATTTTCTTTTAGTTAGCTATAAAGTAATCTGGCACCCCTGTCTGTTGTTACAGTTTTAGTTGATCTCACCAAGCCAGTGCCTGGACAAGTGGTAGATGGAAATGAGGTCAATTTTACAGATGTGAAGTATACCACAAGTCAAGCTAAAGTTGATCTTCAATGGAGAAACTTCTATGATCCAGAGTCTAACATAAGTCATTATGATGTAAAAGTATTGAGAGCAAAGTAAGTGTGTCTTTTTAGTTCTGTAGAAAATTCAAAAATTGCAGATAATTAGAGCAGCAGAATAATTTTGACAAAGTTGACTTTTTGAAAAATAATTTCTTGCCTTTGCATGATTATTGTTAGAAACCTGACTCAAAACTATGAAGAAATTAGAGATTGGACAAAGTTTGATGCTTCAACAACCAGTATAAAATGGCTGAATTTTCAAAACCATCATAAAGACAGAATAAAAGCATCCCTTAGAACCACAAATAAAGCCCTTAATGAAATTGTTAACAGCACAGATGGATTTGTGGTTGATTTGACTCCTCCACAGCTTCATTACTTGTGGGATGGAGTGCAGAGCAAAGATAGAGAGTTCCAGGTAAATAAAAAGTGTTAAAGAAAAACAACTTTTACATTAGACTGACTCTGTAAAATCTATAGTGGAAGAAAAGAAAAAAAATGTCAAGTGATTTTGGGGCAAATTGATCCATATTTCCTAAAACAATTAAGAGATAGGACAAACAAATAAAACTGTATATTTTCACATCATTCAGTCTGAAACAGATCAGCTGTGTGCATCATTTAAATACTCTGATAAAGAGTCAGGAGTGGACCATATCAAGCTTAAAATCTATGAAGTTTATCATGGCACAAGGACACAGAAGTACCCAGGTATTGTTTAAAATGGAACAAATGCACAGTAAAACAAAGTACTTATAAAGTAATTCATGACAAGTATAATTAAAGAAAATTCAAGTTCAACATAATTTCATATTTTGAATAAGATGTCCCTTAATCTGCTGTGGTACATGAAGAATACCTATAATTATTTGTAGTGATACGGAATGAGTGGAAAGACCTGCCTAATGGAAATATGACCACCTACACATGGACGGGTCTCACATTGAGAAATGGAGCACGATACACTATGAGAGTAGGAGCCCTCAACCATGCTGGATTTCTGGCCTCCTTTGAGACAAATGGCATTGTCATTGACACTTCTCCTCCAATAGTAAGAGAGTTTTGAGTACCACATTATTCTACTTTGTTCATAGCTAGAATTTAAATGGACTTGCTAAAAAAATAAATAAAATTTGTAATTAGACAAGGATTTATTTAGGGGAGGGGTTTGACTGTTGATTTGTATGAACTAAAATATAAATTTTGTTAGGTTTTGTTGTTGAAAATTGGTGCAATTGGTGATGTGAAGGAGCAAAAGATAGATGGTCATGTGTGGCAGGCTGATAAGAAGGGAATCCAGGCTTCCTGGTTATGTAGAGACATAGAATCTGGAATCTTAGACTATGAGGTTGCTGTTGGAACCACTCCAGGTCATTGTTATTTCCTTAATCTCTTTCTCCAGTTCAATCCAATGGAGTTTTGATTTTGAATATGAAATTAAATGAATACAGATGTTTATGGAAATATATAATTACTTTAGGAGGAACAAATAAGCTGTCATGGAGGTCAGTAGGGACAGAGAGTCATCATTATATTAGTGGACTGGATCTAGAACTGACCAATCAGACCACAAGATCTCCTGTATACTACTTATCTCTGAGAGCCAGGAATGGAGCTGGGCTCATCAACTCCTCTCCAAAAATCTCCACACCCATCATTGTAGTTGAGGAAGACAAAGCTGGTATCAGCTTTTTGTCCAATTCTGTCAACATTTTTATGCTTTGTATTTTTTCTCTTTTAAAAAATCTAAGCAGATGGTTGATTTTTTTAAAAAATAATTTCAGGCATAGTTGTGGATGGTCCTGATAATATGGATCAGATGGTGATGAAAAAAGAAGCTGTCAACATCACATCAGACATTGACTACCAGCTGGACTCCTCCACTGTGTCTGTACAGTTTACTGGATTTGAGAGCTCCCTTCATGGAGTCATGCATTTTGAGGTGGCAGTTGGTACAGAACCCAGTGGAGATGATGTGCTTCCATTCACAGCAGCCAACATAGTTCATATTGAGGAAACAGATGTTGCTGGCAATGGTAATAACCATTTTACAGTTTATAGTAACTGTTGGGGTTTTTTTTTCAATGGAAACTGCATGCAAGCCATGTACTTCATAAATGTCATTAGGATTGACAATCTGATTTAGCTGTAAGGCAAGCTATGAAATTTAGTGTCTAAATCTTATGCATGCATTTGTATTCATCATTTCCTCTTATCACAGGTTTATCAAGTTCTGGTTATGTTCAGATGAATTTACCTTTGCAAGCCAATAAAACATACTTTTCAACTGTCCGAGGCATCACAAACAGAGGAAATGTGTTGGAGAGCAGTTCAGATGGATTTACTGTGGACCAGTCCCCACCTATCATCAACATTGACAGGTTTAATGAGATTCTCTGTATTTACTAGGGCATTTTAATTTGTAAATCTTATATGCTATATATAGCTAGCTGTTATATTGCTTTTTCAAAATTCTGCAACAACATGGGTTCAAAAATTCTTTGTCATATTAGACTTGGCGACAAATCTGCAACAGAAGTAGATGTCTCAGAAGGCGTGTTGATTTATGAGCAGACAGTAGATGCTTTGTCAGCCTTGTGGCATTATAATGACACAGAGTCCCACATTGTGAGGGCTTGGTACTCTGTTGGTACCTACCCATTTGGTCAGGACATTGCAGAGAGAAAAGAAATAACAGTATCATCAACATTATCAAGCTTCCTTGCCAACAATGAGGTCACACCTGATGTTACAGGTAAGATGATTTCCAGGTGACCTTTGTCACTCACTACAATTAATCTATTGCATATATAAATTTATAAAATTAAATGAGACTTGCACAGAAAATTCATTATGTAATGCCATTGTGACCTCCTATTTTACATTAGGGATTTCCCATAGCAAAAAATGGACTTTGCTTTTAAACTGCTATGGGAATGGGGGTATTAGTTTGTGAGCTCAGTGCTTACAGTTACTCTAGTTCATTCTATATCCATTCATAATCTATTGAAAAATTACCCACTTACTGATCACATCTTTGAAATTTTATGAAATCAATATACATGTCTTGCATATCCAAATTTGTTATCAGGAAAGCCCAACATTATTAGTGTATGGGCAGAAAACTCTATAGGCCTGGTCAGCAGAACAAGAACTGGAACAGTGGTCATTGACAAGACGGCACCAAAGGCTGGAACAGTCAAATGTCCCTCTTTCATACAGGTTTGTGAAGCCCTAATTGAAATACAGTAAAACTTGTGTGTATGAACACAGATTTTGGGAATTCACAGACATAGCGAAGTTAACTTGGATCCCCAGCTATATAAATTTAATGAATTTCTTATATAATGTTATAACGAATGACAATATAGCGAGGTAATTTCATAGGTCCCAGTGACTTTTATTATAACCGAGTTTTATGTCTTTCACAAAATTGGGTTACTATATAGATGGATACATATGTGCAATTTGTCTTACTGTTTACCAGGCATCTGTTCCTGTTGTCTGCACATGGACAGGCTTTATAGACACAGAATCACCCATCAAGGAATACAGAATCATGATGGGACATTCAAAGGGAGACAACTCTATATTTTCTGGGGGCGTTGTTCCAGGCTACATTCAAACATTTTCCATTCAAGGTACAAATTAAATAACTAAAGATTTCAAACAAATTTCCACAAACTTGAGATAAATGTGTAAGCTTATGCCATACCCCTTCTTCAGTTTGGAATCCATCCACTACTACATATTGCCTGAACAAAGCAAAATCTTTCATAAATACATGCAGAGATTTCTTGCTCACAAATTAAAAAAAATGGTTTTCAGTATTTATAGATGACATTCATTGAGATGAGCTTCTCATTTGATTTTGATTACTTAATAATAGCGAGCGGCGCAAAGCGACGCTCGGGAAGCGAGCTCAATAGACTAACGTGTAAGAACAGCTGAAATTCGGATTGAAATCTGTACATACGTCAGCCAAATTTCTCTGTGCAACATTCCCAGAATTCCTGCACTACCCAATGTCCTTTGCGCGAATATTGCCGAATAAATAAATAAAAAATAACCTAAAGCATAAATCAGGCTTTCAGTTTGTAGAAATCTTTCAAAGAAACAAGAAATAACTCTGCAATGTTTTTAGACAAAAATTGTACTAGTTCTATAGTTTCAAACAGACGCTCGGCTGTCTCTGTAATCACCAACGAGCTTTGTGACGTTGTATGACGTCACAGCTAGTCGAGATGTCTCGTGCGGCTTGACGTTTGTAGTGGCAGATCAATTTCTCAAGTGTTTTTGATGGTACAACTGCGCTCGCCCCAACGGTCACACCGTAAAACATATTATGTTTATAAATATATTTCTTCATGTTAGGCATTGGAGAAAAGATGCAGCATGGTGCCAAGTACTACTTAACAGTGACAGCAGTCAATACAGTGGACATGACAGGAAATGCTTTCTCTGATCCTATTGGGGTGGATTTAACTTCTCCTCAGAAAGGAATGGTGGTGGACCTTCACTCTGTTTACAGGATTGATGCTACTAGCACAGACAACACTGTGGCCATGAATGCCAAGATCTGTTTGACAGAAGACGGTAAGTTTTGAAAGCAAATGTTAAATTCAGCTTAATTTCTTAGGGGGCATTATGACAAACATTCCTTCCTCTTTAGAACTGATGGTCAAAGACTGTAAGATCATATGCATTGGTGAAGTTTTCATTATCTGTCTGTCTTGTTGTAAATAATTATTAAATCCTAAAGTACTCAAAGTGTAGTTTTAATAAAATTTTCGGTAAAAAAAACTTGTACACATATAAGTCTTAATTTTTATCATTTTTTTTATTTCATTTCAATAAATGGTTTTGCAATGGTAAGAAACAGAAATACGTTCAGTTTTGGTCTGATTTCAATATACTTTGTCAAGATACATAACTATATTCATTGATTTTTAATGAAATAAACAATATATAAATGGTTAAAAAAAATTCTATGAAATTCTTTAAAAATCAATACTCATCTTAAATTTTATTTCATTTAAATAATACCTGTACAGTGTCATTAGAAATGAAACTTTCACTCTGAATTCATAATTTTATAAACTTAAAAAAGAGTATAGTAGAACTTGGTTATAACCAAGTCACAGGGACATCTGAAGTTACTTCGCTATGTAATACAATATATCCGTATAAGGAATGCATTAAATTTATATAGTTTGGGATCCAAGATAACTTTGCAATATCTGTGAATTCGCAATATCCGTGTTCGTACTAAACGAGTTTTAGTGTATTCACTTGTAAAAGCACTGGATTCAAATTTAATGAAAAAAAAAGTTGTTTTTTTTAAATTAAATAGGTCATAAGTTTTCATTCTGTTGTTTTGTTCAAATGTTACTATTTTTTCTTCAGAATGCAAGACATTGGATGCAGTGTGCACAGAGTCCTTGACCTCTCTATCTGTGACTTGGATTCCCTTCAGTGACCCAGAATCAGATATTGTAGAGTAAGTTTTCTTACTTATGGATATGAAAAAAAACTTATTTTCAGAGCTTGTAAATTTTTTCATCAGATGATATTAATATGATTTATGATTTGATGCTGCCTTTGTGGATAATACTTTATGGAAATATTCTATACGTGTAGGTATCAGATTGCAGTTGGCACAACCCCAGGAGGGGGCCAAGTCAAAGCTTTCTATAGAATCCCTATAGAAAGCAAGCATCACACAATGTCAGGACTCAATCTGAATGGATACAGACAGGTACTTTTTGTTTTGATTTTATCTGATGGGAGAAGTCATTGGAAAGTCTATAAGACCTCACCATGGAATCAAACCCAATATGTAAATTTGTTATTCAGCAAAATAGAATTTTTGTAAGAGATTCTGGTTAGAAAAGACCACACAAGACTTGTAATTTATGGTCTTTTTAATAACCTATTAAGATGTTTTCCTTTTAAAGGATTTCGGAAAAGAAAATCATTTAATGTTACATTAACTCAGAAAATGTTGAATATGCAATGACCTACATTAAAATTGAGTTCCCATGGACTTGTTTGTCCTATTAGGACAGTGCTGCTTCTTGCCATTTTATGTGATTTTCACATTTTTTGCAGTTGTTTGTATCAGTGAAGGGAATAAATGGAGCTGGTTTGAGCAGTGTTTCGACATCAGATGGTGTCTACATTTCATATCTCAGTCAAGGGAGACCACCTCTGTCTCACATTGGTGTAATGGACATGACTGATGGAGAAGCTGTAGATGTGTAAGTGTTCCCTCGCCCAGTTCTGATATAATATCAAAAGTTTGTTGGAAATTTGGTATTCGAACAGAGGTATCAACTTCTTTGTTTCCTTATCTTTTGTTGCCTTTCCAGTTGCAAGATGTAACTTCAAAAGATATTAGATTAGTATGTACTGTATCCAGGGTTATTTTTGCCTTTTCTCAGTGTTATTCTTGTCTGTATAATTCTTTATAATTTTTAGAGATTTCCAGACAAGTCCCAATACAATACAGGCAGGATGGGATATGTCAGGTGACCCCTGTCCAGTTGTGAAATATGAGTGGGCCATCAGAAGAATTGATGGACTGGAAGTCTCCAGTTTCTTGGATATGGGATGTGAGGACCTTTTTTTGTGTTTCTGAAAATGGACAAAAATCTTAATTTTCTCTAGGCTATTTAACTTTAAAGTTTTTATGTCAATTAAATACTAACTGCATTGACTAGAACTTGTCTTTTATTACTCTATTTTATTTTGTGTTAAGTGAAAACATCGGGACTGAATGATGGTTTGTTCATGAAGAACTTGGAAACCTACATAAACTTGGTGAGGGTCACCAATGCCTTAGGATTTCAGTACACAATGCGATCTAATGGAGTAACCGTCCAAGAAACCCCAATATTGCCAGGCAAAGTGTATGATGGAGACATTGATGGTTTTGACCTGAATTATCAACCAACAAGATCCTCTGTGTCAGCCAACTGGAATGGATTTGGGCTTCCAACAAATGCTATCATTCAAGTTGATGTAAAAAGTGGTTTGTATTTTTGTACTGAAACTTTACTTTTAATTCATGTCATCTTCTGATATGGAACTTTGATAATTAATGTTTCCTAGATAATGGAAACATACCCTGCCTTTCTTTTACAATACATTTTGAATCATATGTACAGCTTTTCTGTTAAAAATAACATATTTTAATCCTAATCTTTAGAAAAGAAAAACAAGTAGCTCATTTCCCTTGCTTTTGAAGTTCCTTGAATAATTTTGACATTTTCTACTTTGGATTATATGTTCAAGTTATCCAGACCTTCTTGTATAAAACTTGTGAATATGATTTAATTTCTGTATGCATAGGGAAATTTTTTTTCTCAACAGGCAACCCTGGAATTCAAATAGACAAGAACAAGCTTGAGGCACAGGATGGAAGCCAGCAGGTGGCTTACTACTTAGTGGCACTGGGAACTGACCGCCGCTTCAACAAGACCAGGGACAATGTGGTACCATACACTAATGTGGGAACCAACACCTCAGTGACCTTCTATGACCTTGACCTGACCCCTGGCATTGCTATTTACTACTTCTCTGTGTATGCCATCAGTAAATCTTTTTCCAGGACATTAGTGACATCAAATGGGTTTTATGTGGGATATGATGGTGGAGTAACAGGTAAATGTCACTAAGTTTCAAATTATTGGCACTTACACATGAAATATATTGTGCTGAGTTACAAATAGGTAGCAAGTCCAACAGGTAGCTATCTGCAACATAGAATTAAGATAACAAATAAGTTTATGTTTTAGAAAATTATCACACAATATTTTTCTTTTGTTTAGCTGGGAAAATAATAAGTCCAGGTTCATGTGTACCCAAAGCAACAGAACTGGAAGTACAGTATGAAGGTTTTACTTCTAAACTTGGCATTTTGATGTTCTACATTGCTATTTCAAACCACACTGAGGTTAAGTCAACCAATTGTAAACAATATGTAAGTATTCAAATTTATATAATTATTGAAGACACTGTCGTTATTAAGTGAAACTTTTCAGGAAATTAAATTTGATTATGAATTTAATAGATTGATGGTGGCAATGTACCAGAGCAGGAGAGAAAGGCTCTGTTTTCCATTCTGGATGTGACCAATCAGGGACAGGACACTTACACCAAAGTTACTGGACTGCGTCTGGAACAAGGAAAAATCTATTATATTTGGGTCATGGGTACGTGTTTAACTTACCCTGAATCTAAACACAAATATGTCAACTGCTGAACAATGTTATGTTGCTACAATGTACAATGATATACCTTGAATTATTTCAGGTACTGACAAGTCTGGATCTTGTGAGATGACCTACTCAGAGTTTCTAGTAGACATCACTGCTCCTGAATTGGGAAGCATTAGAACTGGACCCTGGTATAACATGGTATGTATATAAATCAGTTAAAATTTGAAAACATTTTGTCTCATTAAGGACTGCTAGTGTTTAAGCTTGTAATATGCTGCAGTTCAAGGAGATAAAGACAAATCTGAGGAGGATATTCGAGATTTCTGACATTAATTACTATATTGCACTTTATAATTTTATCTCTGATTATTATATAATATAATCTAATTATTTTTTTAATTTGACAAATGCTTAAAAATTGTCTTCATTTCATTCACATTTAAAATGGATGATAAATGTATATGTCGTTATCCTTCATAAGATGATTAATATTTCCGGTAAGCTACATGTTTTCCTTGATTACAGAACGTGGCCTATTCTATAGACAACAGTAGTATAAACGTAACCTGGAAAGATTTCAATGATCTGGAGTCTGGGATTTCTACATTTGAAGTATCCTTGTGGAAGAACAAGACGTGTCACAGAGACAGTGAGACTGTTCTGGTCAATGACTGGATAACGCTCAGTAGTAACTACTCCTTCTATCAGCTGGTGGACCAGGAACTACAGGTTAAGATCATATAGGTTTTAACTGCTGATGTCTATCTTCTACTGAGCTCGTGACAATGCATTGCATAGAAGATTGAAATATTCAGATTCAATTTTTTTACGTTTAAGTTTGTCTTAATAGTCTGGATCTGGAATAATTTTTCTCTGTAGGAAAGTGTGCCCTATTTTGTGAAGTTAAAAGTGACAAACTGTGCTGGTCTTTATGTAATAGTGCAGTCTCCACCAGTATTGGTTGACTACACCTTACCCACTCCAGGAGTTGTCAGAGATGGCAAGAATTTTGAGCAGGATCGACTATGGTTCTCTGATCCAAACTCTGTTGATGGTAAATTTCAATGTGAATATTAAAAAAAATTGATATTTCAGCAGAAGTTTCCTCATATATTTATACTGTATAAGTGGAAATTTTAGCGAGACACAAATTTAGCGATTTGTCCTTAAAAACAGGTGTTTTATTTTTAGCGAGATGATATTTTAGGATTTTAAAATGACCATATGCGCATTAAAGAAGCTATTACAAATAAAATGCAATTAATTTTTAGCGATATTTAATTTTAGCAATCCTGGTGTCATATTATATATTGAATCCCGCGATATTTTGAACCCGGGTTCAAAATATAGCTGCGAAATATTGAACCCCCCTATAAAATATTGAACCTGGGGTTCAAAATATTATGGCCATAAAATATTGAGTCCCCCTAGCTGTCCTTTTAATTTAAGAGGTAGGGGGTTCAAAATATTATGGCGATGAAATATTGAACCCCCTGCCCTTTTAATTTTACAGGGAGGGGGTTCAAAATATTATGGCCATAAAATATTGAGTCCCCCTGCCCATTTGATTTAAGAGGGAGGGGGGTTCAAAATATTATGGCATAAAATATCGAGTCCCCTCTCCATTTAATTTTACAGGGAGGGGGTTCAAAATATTATGGCCATAAAATATTGAGTCCCCCTGCCATTTTGATTTAAGAGGGAGGGGGGTTCAAAATATTATGGCCATGAAATATTGAGTCCCCCAGCCCTTTTTAGCTCACCTGAGCCAAAGGCTCAAGTAAGCTTTTCTGATCAAAATTTGTCCGTTGTCTGTCGTCGGCGTCGTCATTGTCGTTGTTGTAAACTTTTCACATTTTCATCTTCTTCTCAAGAACCACTGGGCCAATTTCATCCAAACTTGCTACAAAGTATCCTTGGGTAAAGGGGATTCAAGTTTGTTCAAACGAAGGGCCACGCCATTTTCCAAGGGGAGATAATTATGAATTAGAGAAAAATTAATGGCATTTTTAAAAAATCTTCTTCTCAAGAACCACTGGGCCAGGAAAGATGAAACTCATGTGGAATCATCCTCAGGTAGTGTAGATTCAAGTTTGTTCAAATCATGACCCCTGGTGGTACGGTTGGGCCAAAATGGCCGATCAAACTTTTACATAGGAATATATAGGAAAAAATCTTTAAAAATCTTCTTCTCAAGAACCACTGGGCCAGGAAAGATGAAACTCATGTGGAATCATCCTCAGGTAGTGTAGATTTAGATTTGTTTAAATCATGACCCCCGGGGGTAGGGTGGGGCCAAAATGGCCGATCAAAGTTTTACATAGGAATATATAGGAAAAATCTTTAAAAATCTTCTACGCGAGAACCACTGGGCCAGGAAAGATTAAACTCAAGTGGAATCATCCTCAGGTAGTGTAGATTCAAGTTTGTTCAAAGAATGACCCCCGGGGGTAGGGTGGGGCCAATATGGTCGATCAAATTTTTACATAGGAATATATAGGAAAAATCTTCTTCTCAAGAACCATTGAGACAGGAAATATGAAACTCTTGTGGAATCATCCCCAGGTAGTGTAGATTCAAGTTTGTTCAAATCATGACCCCCTGGGGTAGGGTGGGGCGAAATGAGCGATTAAAGTTTTAAATAGGAATATATAGGGAAACCTTTTAAAATCTTCTGTTTAAGTACTTCAAAGCCATGCTTAGTGATATTTATAGGGAATCATCCTCAGATATTGTAGATTCTAGTTTGTTCAAATCATGACACCCTGGGGGGTTTAAATTCAAGCCCCCCCCCCCCCCCCCCCCCCCCCCCCCCCCCCCCTCCCCACCCTCAGTAAATTTTCAGTTCTGATCTGACCCTGGGCCTCTTGTTAATTTTAGAGGGAGGGGGTTCAAAATATTATGGCCATAAAATATTGAATCCCCTACCCATTAAAATTTACAAGGAGGGGGGTTCAAAATATTATGGCCATAAAATATCGAGTCCCCTACCCATTAAAATTTACAGGGAAAGGGGTTCCAAATATTATGGCCATAAAATAATGAGTCCCCCTGCCCATTTAATTTTACAGGGAGGGAGTTCCAAATATTATGGCCATAAAATATTGAGTCCCCCATCCATTTAATTTTACAGGGATGGGGGCTCAAAATATTATGGCTATAAGTTATTCAGTCACCCTATTGAACTGTTTTGAAAAGGGAGTGATGAAAAAGGACGGGGGGTTCAATTTTTATGGCCATAATATTTTGAACCCCCTCCCTCTTAAATCAAAAGGGCAGGGGGGTTCAATATTTTATGGCCATAATATTTTGAACCCCTATCCTTGTAAATATTAATTGACTGGGGACTCAATATTTTATTGCCATGATATTTTGAACCCCTCCTTCATAAATTTAAAGGGCAGGGGGACTCGATATTTTATGGCCATAATATTTTGAACCCTCTACCTCTTAAATTAAAAAGGACAGGGGGTTTCAATATTTTATGGCCATAATATTTTGAACCCCCCTCCCTGTAAATTTAAATTGGTAGGGGATTCGATACTGTAAATCAACTTTTATTCGCATGCGAGAAATTTTCGCGAAGTTCGCGAGAGCCTCGTCATCGCGAATATTTCTCGCCGCAAACCGGTCCTTAAAGTGTGTGTGTCTATTTACAACAGATTCAAAAAGGCTTGCTCGCGAAAAGTAATCGTCGCGAACTTGTTCATCCCTGGTAAATCGCGAAATAAAGTTGTCGCGAATAAAAGTTGGTTTACAGTATTTTATGGCCATAATATTTTGAACCCCTCTTCCTCCTAAATCAAAAGGGCAGGGGGGTTCAATATTTTATGGCCATAATATTTTGAACCCATCTCCTTGTAAATATTAATTGACTGGGGACTCAATATTTTATGGCCATAATATTTTGAACCCCCTACCTCTTAAATTAAAAGGACAGGGGGACTCAATATTTTATGGCCATAATATTTTGAACCCCCTACCTCTTAAATGAAAAAGGTAGGGGTTCAATATTTTATAAGGGGGTTCAATATATCGCAGCGAAAAAGTGAACCTGGGTTCAAAATATTATGCGATATTTCGAACCCGGGTTCAATATATCACGGTATCAAAATATTGTGCTACACCGGCACCCTTGCTAATAATGCCAAAATAAAATCCTCGCTAAAAATTCTGCTTATACAGTATTGTTTTTCAAAAGTCATAAGCACTAGGGCTTATCCTCTTGGTGCAAGGTAGATGACATATTGAGTCAGAGATCTAGACTTGGTTAATTACAGTTCGTAAGATTTGATACTCAAGTACATTCGTGATTTATTTGTTAGATCAGAAATGAAATCAACAGGGACATAATATGCTAAAAAAACTGTTATAGAAACCAGAAAAGCAGTTTTTACAGGCATATATTTTGTTAAAAACATATGAAAACACTATTATGTTTTAAGTTGTACTTAAAATGTGTAAATTATTTGCTTGTTTTATATTTTTTTATTTTACAATAGGAACCTTCCTGCATTTTGCGAACCCTAACTTTCTACAACACACTTGTCCAAATCATGAGATATCAATGAAAGAAACAGGATGGAAACAGTTAAATAAACTTGGAATGTTAGACCCAGATGGAGAAGCCTGGAGGATTAAGTATGAGGACAAATATGTGATACCAGCTCCTGTTGAGGACAAACTGGACCTCAAATTGGTCCTCACTAAAGATACTACCAACAGAGATATCATGGGAGCTGGTGCTATTTACAGAAGGGCTGAGCTCTATAATGGAGGGACATACAAGGTATAGTAACATGTAACAAGGCTTAGAGACTGGATTATTGAAACAGTGTAAACTTTTGCAATAAGTAATGTGATGAAAAGTTAATTGCCACCACCTCTGACTTCAGGTGAGACTACAAGCTGCTGGTCAGGATGGGGAGGCTGTGACTGAGATACTGTTTTGGGACGGACCAGAGGAAGGCATCTCTACCTACAAGTATCAGCTGGAAGCAGAGTTTGTAAATTGTGGCTGCTGTTATGTTGATCTTGTTCCAGAGGTATATTGAGTAGGACAGCTTTCAGAGTTCCTTTTTTAATGTGAAAAGATTCAACTCAAAGTAAATCTAAAAATGCAGTGTTTCTAAATATCAAATTTTCATTAAATACATGTACTATTTGGTACCCGTTCATATGTGCATAAAAGGCATATTTAAATATTCTTCCTTCCTCTTTTCATTTTACAAAAGATGTAAATTTTAAAGTTAATTAACTACAATTTAACTTCAATATCTCAATCTTTGATATCCTTAATACCATGGATATGTTGTAGTGATTGCGCAGAGTTAAAAAAAAAATCAATACAATTTTTGTTTATTTATTGTTATTTTATCATCAGATACTTGTAGATTGTTCAATGTAATTATGTTTGAGATAACAAGGTTTGACTGTATTTCAATTAAAGCTTTGTTATTTCAAAGTTAACATAAAAAAAAAACATGGAAAATCCCCTAATGTCTTTGTTTTGCTTCGTAGTGGTGTGATGGGTGTAACTGCACAATGTACCTTGTTAACCAAGGCTTTTACCTGAATGAGACCTTCACAACTACCCCTGCCCCAACCACTACAGCTGATTCAGGAAACATTACCTTCCCACCATACAATGTCGTAGACAAACAAGGAACAAGTGTTATTGACAAACCAGATCTTACAACCAGTGTAGCTCAGAATTCTTGTGGAGTCCAGATTTATGCAGGTTATTATCTAAACATACACTAATAAAAGTACTCAAAATGTCAAACATGAACTAAAGGATGGACTCATTTACAAAGTAGTGACCATTTTACAGAAAAACATATTTTACAGCAAACCGGAGACATTTATAAATTTTGATAGAAAGGAAAGAAAGAGAACTTTCAGAACAATGAGCCAGTGAAAAAAGTCTTTAAATAGATTGGATTCAATCTTACTGTGTAATGGCCTGTGACCTAAAGATGGGTCATGATCTGTATCTCAAGAGTCAAGATCTCATATTGAAACCAAATACTTAATTGAATCATAGATAAATTAAAATACCCTAAAATCTTGAAAATAAGCCGCGGCTTATTTTAAGTTTTGATAAGAAAGTGGGGGCTTATTTTCAGGACCGGCTTATTTTCAAATTGCGGCTTATTATCAATGCAAAAAACTGGTAAGAGAAGAGAGCACTCTTGTATTCATTGGCGTTTCCCGGTGAACGTTCTTTAGGATCGTCTACTTTATATTCTGAGAATGCCGATCCCGAAAAGTTAATTTCATTGTACATGTTGTATACAGCATATGAATTTACATGAAGTATAAACTTGTTTTAAAAAAGTAAAAATAATATAAAAGATATCCGCTTGCAATTGAATTACTTGATAAATTATAATCAAACAAACACATATTTAAACAACTCAATTACATGTATACGGTACATTGAAATGTAATTACTACCAAGCCCTGCCGATCAGCAGGTTTCGATCTTGCCTCGGGCAGTATTACCTGGCAGTTAAATGCTTTACAAACAAAAACTTCCTTTTATCCATTTACTTATTAAATTATTACTACCTTTTAACACATCGTTAGCTTGCACAGGTCTAGATGAGATAATTATTGTTCTGACAATTTCATGAAAAAAATCACCATTTTAGCTGGTTCCGCAATTAAGTTTTTTTAGCCAGCGTAACATGATTACTGGTTAAAAGAATTAACTTTATAAACAACCCTTTATTTGGTAATTTTACATACGTTCATTAGTAGCTACAGACTTAGTTCGTACTATGAAGTCGTTACTCGTACTCGTTCGTACTATGTCGTATGCAGATATTGGTAAAGGTTAAATGAATTAAAGAAAGATAATTTTTTATTTTGCACAGTAGATAAATATCGTCAAAGTTTTCACTCGTCAAATTTTTAAGACAAGGAAATTGTCAAACGTTTAACATCTTTCCTAAATGGCATTGTCATGACCGGCTTATTTTCAAAACTGGCTTATTTTCGAGTAATTTTTAATGCAAGAAATAGGTGGCTTATTTTCAAAACCGGCTTATTATTAAATCCGTCTTATTTTCAAGATTTTAGGGTAATTCATATGTAACTTGCAGGTAGCCCCAAAACCAATTCAAGTGCATTTATAGTGTCCTGGTGTAGATATTTTAATGACACAAGCAGATTGAGAAAACTTGTTACAGAGATTGACAATGATCCAGGTGGAGGCTTCTACAATTATAAAGTGGACTTTGTTGTCAGAAATGAAGAGGCCACTTCTGTAAGCATGAAAAAAATACTCTGAACTTTTTATTTCTGTAAATGTGCAAATAATTTGATTTTTTGGCAGGCATTTGAAGATTTATCCTAACACACAACACAATGCATTCCACTTGTAATATTCAATTTCAGACTGTGATATGCATGATGGTTTATATGGATGATGACTTCCTTAATGAGATTTGTGATGTTCCTCAGCTGTCCACTGATGCTTTGTTGTTCATCCATGTGTTCAAACGTCTGAACCAGTTACCAGAACACACAGACAAGTTCAGTGTTTGGTCAGCTAGAGCCTCTGTGTCAGCACTAGAGATGCCACCCCCCGTAGGAACTCTTTGTAGGTCTGGTATACAGTTTGTTGGATTCACTAACCCTATCATGAAGTATGAGGCTGGAGTTGGGACAGCACCACTTTCTACAGATGTTGTGAAATTCAGAGAGGTGAATTTTTGAGTGACACAATTTGTTGCTTCATACAAGTTAAAATCATGAGCTACAAATAAATGTGTTAAATAATAAATTTATTGAGTATACCGAGTAATTAAGAGGAAAGGGGTTTGAATACTTCAGATCTGACATTCTGTTTAATTTTAGATTGACAAGCCCTGCATCCCGTGTACTGGAGAATGTTCAAGATATGGCTGTAAACCTTCTTGTGCTATTGCTCAAACTGTTCAGAAAACTTTTACTCTCTCCAACATTACCTTACCATCAAAGACAATTACTGTCAATGGCACAGGCCATGAAATTCAGCAAATTATTACTTACTATCTAACAGGTATGCATCCTTACTGTGTTCCCCAATAGTTACTTGGCTATATTCAACCAAGCTTGGTACAGAAAAGCTTTGTTCAAAGGAGAGCTCTAGTTTGATCAAATGAGGGGACGTGTTCATGTTTTCCAAATGGCTCTCTACTGTTGTCTTTGATTTCAGTAAAATTGGTATATAAGAAGATCATACGTAAAAAAAGTACACTTTGTATACTGTTTTAATTACACTGAACAGTGTTTTAATGGTTTAAAAAAAGGATAAAAAAAAGTTTATAGGTGAATAAGAAAACTACATATACATCAAGATAGATAGTTATGTAAATATTTAGGTGTTTTTGACATGATTACTACAATTTAAAAAATCTTTTCCTGAAATTCTGTTTCCTGTCCAGTTATTTTTTTTTAAAAAAAAAAAAACATGGCACAAGGTAAGAAAATGAGAAACATAATTTTGTGAGAAAAAACTGAAAAAAAAATTAAAAACAACAAAAAAGCAAGTTTCCTATAGATTTTAAATGAAATAGAGCTACATTCTCATCAGAGACTTCTTGGTGCTAAACTTTCAAGATTTTAAGAAATCATTTAAAGATAATTGATTGATTTCAGTGAGGGGTATAACAGGATCAGGAGACACTACTGTAGCCTCTTCCAATGGTTTCTATGTGGATGACACACCTCCTGTGTTTGACCAAGATGTCATGACAAATGGATTCTTCTACTATGATGTAGGACAAGGGGAGAGTACTCCTGCTAAGTTTCAACAATCTAATGATACAATTAAGTGTATCTGGAAATGCGAGGATAAAGAGAGTGATATTTTGGTATGTAAAACAAGAGGTACTTTGAGCAACGGACTCACAAAACTATATCCCTTAAGATTTTAATGGGAAAGTCCACATTTGCTCTGGGAGACCCTAAATAAGTATCAGATCAAAAAGTGAAAAAGGAGGTCACAATGACATTATGTATTAAGGAATCTTTGAAAAGGTCTTTAAATTTATCCAGTGGTAAAGGAGGAGTTGCAGATAAGAGATGGGTACCCTTGAATATTATAGAACAAATGACAGGGTCAGTGTTTTGCTATGGGAAACCCAAAATATTTGTCTGACTAAAAAATAAAATATGAATTGCACAATAGCACTATGTAACAAAGAATTTGTTAAAGTCTCATTAAATGTCATTCAGTAGTATATGAGGAGTTGCAGATAAGAGTTGGGTACCCCAAAGCTTAACAGACAGATGGATGTACAGACAGATGGACACCCTAATCACTTAACACCTCCTTATTTTTCAAGCAGAGGATTCCATAATCATTTCATATGAATCAAACCTAAAGTAATCGAGGGCATTTCATTAACCTTATTGCATTTTAAAATAATTTGATGACAAAGATGTAATATTGTAAATTATGACTTAGTAATACAACTTTTGAGAAATGGAATGCTTGTCTCTTTTCAAGGAAAACTTTTGGGCAATTGGAACCTCACCAGGAGAAACAGATATTCAGAACTTCACATCCACAGGTCAAAATGTTGCAGGAATCAACAGTGGACTAAATGGAATCCTGAAAAATGATCAGACATACTATGCTAGCTTCATTTGCACAAATGGTGCAGGTCTGAATACAACCTATATAGATACAGGAGGTGAGTGGGTTCCACAATCATTGATTTGTTACTTTTTAGCTCACCTGAGCCGAAGGCTCAAGTGAGCTTTTCTGATCAAAATTTGTCCGTCGTCTGTCGTTGTCGTTGGCGTTGTCGTTGTAGTCGTTGTCGTAAACTTTTCACATTTTCGTCTTCTTCTCAAGAACCACTGGGCCAATTTCAACCAAACTTGGCACAAAGTATCCCAAGGTAAAGGGAATTCAGGATTGTTCAAATGAAGGGCCATGCCCTCTTCCAAGGGGAGATAATTATGAATTAGTGAAAAATTAATAGCATTTTTAAAAAATCTTCTTCTCAAGAACCACTGGGCCAGGAAAGATGAAACTCATGTGGAATCATCCTCAGGTAGTGTAAATTTAAGTTTGTTCAAATCATGACCCCTAGGGCTAGGGTGGGGCCAAAATGGCCGACCAAAGTTTTACATAGGAATATATAGGAAAAATCTTTAAAAATCTTCTTCTTAAGAACCACTGGGCCAGGAA
>PRKT01000071.1:1113727-1132965 GCA_003671525.1 Saccostrea glomerata
CCCCCCCCCCCCCCCCCCCCCGCTTCAAAATCCGATGGCAACTGCATTTTACATTTTAAATATCAGATATATACATCGATACCATTTCTTGTGAAGACATTGCTCAAATGCATAAATGTTGACAAAAATAAATTCTAATCTTTATGTTATAATAAATGAGAATTGTTTACAACATGTTAACATGAATAATTTGAAATAATAACGCAATGCTCTGTTCGTTTTTATGAACTGTGAATTTCTGAATTTCGGACCGGTATAATTTTTCAAGCAAAGGACCAGTACAGCTGAGATCAAATATTCAGTACTGCGCATACACGAAAAAAATACGAGACGATATTGATCGATTTGTTCTTATGTGATCAATATCACTAACTAGAATATTCCCGAATCGCTATTGAATCTACATCGAAGAATTATCTACTAATATGTCTGTCTAAGTGTCCTTTTAAAATGCATTAATTCAAAGAAAAGATAAATTAGAATATATACCTTCTAAGCCTAAAAGTGAAAACTCTTACCGTATCATAGTCTACCCAAACGACAGTCCGACGTAACTAAGCAGGTACGATTTCGTATAAAAGTTTAATGCGTTTATTTAATCACCTTGGCCCTTTTGTTCTATGTCTTTTGTGAAACAAACAATACCCATACGCTTCAATGCAAGGTTTTAAACCCCCGGTTTAAGACCTTCATAATTTGCTATGAATGTGTTTTAATTTAGTTTTTTCTCGATATTTGCATGAGTTATACACTTAAGTGCAGAATTTATATATCTGATTGATAGTCACTGGATATAAATGAGAATTTAAAGATATGTTTAAATAGTTGTATGATAAGTGTAGCTAGATGGAATTATTTACAAATTGTGTGTACTGTCCACTTTATATCCATGAAAATGGAAGTTCACGATAGACCAATTCAAAGTTTATTTACTTTTAAAAACTTGGTTTAAGTGGTTATAAAGTGTTATTTTCAGAGATGACTAATAAGTCTTGATTGGAAGTGTTACAAACTGGAACAAAAGTGAAAGTTCTTACTTATAGATTATGAGTAAAAATTTTTGGACTATATAGACTATAAAAGTCATAAAGAGATATAGGTGTTATATCCTCAATACTGCGTTGGCAATATACATGTACTAATAAGTAAAGTCCGATGTTGCACTTAGCAGGCAGTGTGCACCAAAATCTGACTTTGCTGACTATGTATACCCTGTACTAACCTATAATATTATACTTTCATGTAAATTAGTTGAATCTGATTGGTTGAGAAACATTTGTTAACATTCACTATTACCCGCTGAATCATGAAGCCACGCCTTCCAGCGTAGCAACAGTCAATATTGCTTGACAACGGGTGATATTCCAAAAAATAGCGACTACGCAGAATTTATGCGCGCACGGTTCACTGTTATATGTATTTGTAAAAACAATCAGTATAATATAATAAATATTGCATGTAGTTGAGTGTAACATTGAAAATTTTCACCCCTCGAAAACCATTGTCAACCTCGGCTGCACCTCGGGTGACAATGGTTTTCTTGGGGTGAAAATTTTCAATGTTACACTCAACTACATGCAATATTTATATAATGTCTTTGGTCGAAAGTTTGCACCCGTATTTATCAGACTCGGTTGACAATATACTAACGTCTGATGTTGCGTCTAGCAGACAGAGTGCACCGAAATCTGACTTTGCTATCTATGAACATTTACTAACCTCTCATGTTGCGTTTGGTCGACAGTTTGTATCCAAATCTGACTGCTATCTATATACTAACTTCTGAAGTTCCATATATGTGGTAGCCGGTAGCGTGCACAAAAATTTTTTTTTACTAACTAATGATGTTGCGTTTGTCCGCAATTTAAATCTGCATGAGTTGAATGTTGCGTTTGTCCGCAATTTAAATATTCATGACTGGGTTGACAATGTATGTTGGCTGACAGTGTGCACTAAATCTAGCCTGGCATTAAATCTACGTTGGGTTACTCTAGATACTAACCTCTAATGTTGCGTTTGGCGGGAACTGTGCACCCGAATCTGACTCGACTCTGGAGGACTTCGGAGGGTTCCCCATAATACACGGAGGAAGTAGTCCTAGGCTCGAAGGCTAGGGAAAATACAAACCAATAATATCTTAATTACAATGAAAAATATTGATAAATTATAACATGAAATACAAGTAAATTTATTTATAAAGAGAAGAAGGAGAGTGTAAACTTATATAATTTTTATTTTTTCATGAAATAAACACACGTTTGCTTTGTAAGTTTTGTAGATTTATAACTATCTGTGCTTAACTAACGGTGAAATCTGGTCTAAAAATTCTAAATTTTTCGGTATAATTTGATCGTAAGGATCCGATATATTCACTCATATACCCGAAAAAATGAAATTTAAACTTTTAATTTTACACATTTAATTTTACAAAAGAAGTTTAGTAATCTTGCATTTAATAATTTTCATACACTTAGTTTTTGACCCATCACCAAAAGCCATTTTCAAACAAATTCAAATTGTTTGTTTCCTCCTATTTGCTGCTAGCTTCTATACAGTATACGTTTTGTCGTTCGTTTATCTTTTTGTGTCAGATCAATGTTGTAATGTATGATGTATTATCAAGATAATAATCTGTCAGAGTATTTAAATCTGCTTGTCAATGAATGCATTTTTCATTCAATAGCTAATTCAATATTTATTGAAGTTAGAAAGAAAAGTTAACTTATTCTAGAAGTTATTACAGCTATGATTTTTATGATTAAGAAATACAAAATGTACTTAAAAAATATATATATATTTTATACAAATACCTAAATACAATAGGTTCTATAGAATATATCGGAACATAGCCCCCCCCCCCCCCTTCTTTCATATGTAAACAGTTCAACAGAATATTTGAGAAAAAATGTAAATTAAGAATGGTGTTACATTTATTGAATTCAATCACTGCAAAAAAAAAACCAACAGTTAATTCAATTCTTTCACAATTAATCATTACCATTTGATTCACCTGAAATTTCATGTACCATTAAAGACATATAAATTAATGAAGCAACCTTACTTTCATGGTTTTGTTTTTCTAAAAAAGGGACAATTTCAAACTGGGAGTTTTCAAACTGGGCGTACAATAAATTCATAACTCCATGCTTTTTTTTAAACCTTCCTGATATTAAAGATTCAATTTTTAATTGACAAGAGATGAATAGGATGCAAACTTTTAGCTGATTCTGTTTGTTAAAAGAGAGACTTCTCATATGAATTTGTACTCTAAAGAAATATTATTAACAGCTTTAAACACTGCACCTTATTACTTGTCATCATTGTATTTTTCTAACCCTTCACCCCCCCTTCCCAATAGAAATTATTTTTGAATTAAAGTAATTTATGCTTAAAAAACAGATTAAACAAATGAATAATAAATATTTCATTTAAAAATTGATAGCATTCCATACACAAGGTGATTTTTGATGTTTAAAAAAACAATAAAAACAAACAATTCTGAAACTATGATAATCCTAGGGTGCTCAGTTAGACTACTAAATATCAATCAAGAATGTGAATAGAAACTAAGATTAGTGTACATGTAATAAAACTGATAGACTACAAACCTGTCCAAGGCCTGCGGGAGTTGAGTGTGTTAATGTACTCGGTACGCTGGGACTTGTCGACCCACTTTGGTTCCATTCTGACCTGTTCCCGTGACCCGCGGGTCAGGTTGTTACGGTAACCTGTATATCTGTCTGTCACTCCCACAAAATCTCCAAACTGTTTGATGCGGTCTGCAGCATTGTAAGTGGAAGTGTCCAAGGCCTGTCAAGGAATTAAAACTCTTCATATTTTGCAAATAAAATCATTCACTAGATACACATATTATTTTATTATACCTCATATAAATAAACACAAGTAAAACAGAATCTGATTGGCTGAGGCAGTCACGTGATCGTCGTGTTCGCCCTGCAACAAAACTTCGTGTTTCCCGCATTCGGTTCACCTCGGCTGACTACGCTATCTTACATCTAGATGTAATCAGCCGAGGTGCACAGAACGTGTTTCACGTCGTGTTCCCCGATTGTGACGTCACAATGCGGCGAATGCGATGACTAATACTGAATTCGATTTGATTAATTATGTCGATATAAAATTTTAAAATATAAATCGTTAGAAAAGTGTTTCCATGAGTGGGTAATGAATGTTACATATGTACTACACTGCAGTGTGTAAATCAGAATGACTTGTCACGAAGTTTATTTTTATGAAACGCTAGTGGTGTGACTTACACCTATTGGTATTTCATATTGTTCTCATCAAATGTTTATTTATTGGATTCTCTTTAGATTTTCTGCATTGTGCTTTATTCGGTATAATAAAATAATTATTGCATGAATGTTCGGGAGACATGAAGATTTCTTCGCCCATGAAAAATCATATTCCCCTCAGGCGTTGCCCTCGGGGAATATGATTTTTCATTGCCCGAGGGGAATATGATTTTTCATGGGCGAAGAAATCTTCATGTCTCCCTCACTATCATGCAATAATTGTATAATGTATTTCAATCCTTTTTTTTAAAAAATCATATTCTATGATCCCTTGCTGAGGGGATTCACAAAGGTTCTTTCGTAATAAACTTCAATTTTTAAAAGGTTTCAAGGGTGTTGTTTTTGATTTTATATACTTTTTTGAAAGTTGACCAGAAATCCAGAAATAATATAAAATTGTAAACTTTTAGTAATGTGTCAAGGGGGATAACTCTTCCGTCAGTAAAATAGCTTTTCAGTTAGAAAACTGCTTGAAGATTTTTATGTTTATGCTCCTCTTATAAATCAATCTCTGGGAGTTTATCAGTTATCAAAAAAGTCACTTCACACTTTTACTGGCCATAAAAAGCCAGGAAAGATTTAAAACCTTAACATCAGGGTTGGTATTGACACTAGCTATAAATTCAATTAAGAGCATAAAAAATGACAAAAAAAGTTGATCATGCCAAAAAACGAAGCTGGTAAATGGATTAAACTAAAAAGAGAAGATTTAAATAATACACAGATGGAATGTGTTTCTAAATTATACATGGGTATATATATCTAAATTGCAACATCGTTTGACAACATCATTGAGAATAAAACAAATAAAATTACAAGTACATTAGCTACTATATAAACATATCTGAATGAAAAGAAATTGCAATAGATCAACAACATTGTTCACATCAAAGTTGCAGCAACTGACTTAAAAGCATTCCCTCTGTTCTGTACTTTTGCTTAGCCTTTAAAGCTTGGGCTAATTTTGATTTGCCTAGGAAGAAGAATCAAGTTCAAAAATTTTATGGCATATTATCAAAGTATTTATGATCACAGCAAAATTCGAAAACATTCTGCAAAAAAAAAAAAAATCAGAAGCTTTGCTTAAATCAGCAGGGATTTGTGATTTCCTCATTGTACGTACATGAACTTAGCACATGACCAGTATTAATGCAGATCAAAATACAAAACATGAACAATGTAAATTCAACATTCTGAGCTGACTTGCGAAGCTCTTATAAAGAGAAATCTGTGCATGGTTCAATCTTGTGATGCTATAACTAGACATTGTAGCAATATTGTTAACAATCACTTAAAATAAAGCTGTCAAAACATTTTCAGTGCTGCATCTCAAAACTTGTGTATCAGTGTTCTCTTGTGCACAAGTGGGAACTGGTTACCTTATATTGGACCAAGAATCACTGGAATTCAAGTTAGATTCTCTTTTATCATTACATATGAGCTATGTTATGTTACTATACATTTTGCCTTGAGATAATTGACAGTACATGTATATATTAAACCTTATTTGGTAATCAGTCAAATACCGTACATGTAGCTGTAATACAAAACCCATATGTCTTACATAGTATGATTTACAGAGAACTTTCATGTTTCACAATCTTAATTTGTCTTTCTTTCTAAGCAATTGGTATTGCTTCCAAATATGATATTTGACTCTTATACTACATATGTTTAGGATTATATATATATCCATTCTGAATTACTTTCTATGGTTAGCATCCATGAACTGAATGGTTTTGAGGTTATGAAATTAAAAACAAACACAGACTTTAAAAAGTTATCTTCGAATATAGGGTGGATACTAAACAAGAAAAAGAAACTTGGAATGGCTAAATACACATATGACATCTTTCACCTGTAACACCTGACAGGTATGTATAACTCACCTGTTGGATCCCCCGGAGGTTGTCCACCCCCCACTGGTGAAGCTCCCGCACCTGGTTCTCTTGTTTGTCTCGTAGCGAGTTGACATGGAGCCGTGATTTGAGGTCCTTGATGTACCCTGCTGCATTGGCCAGATTGTCTGCTGGTCCTGTATTATATAAGCGGAGTACATTTTATAGTTACTAATACACATGTTGTATAATCAAAAGGGTATACAGGTATATTCAGACATATACTGAGTCATGGCCATTCAAAGTAAAACTTAAATTGCATCTTCTCCTACTGAAATAATATTCCAATAATTATTAAAAAATAAAACTAACTTTTGGAATGTTTATAAGCAAATATCTTTTTAGTGTGTGTTTTCTAAATATTTAGGGTAATATTTAAACAAAAGAAACTGACTTACTGACACCCTCGGGAACACCGGTTCGAGGGTCATAGAATCTCTTAAAACTGTCCGAAGTGGACATGATATTCCCGTCAAGTTTCAGATGATCCACGGCATTGTTGATCCTCGTTAGCTCGTTTGCCAGTTCATTGGTACAGTAGTACTGTCCACTCTGCATGAGGTCTTTAATCTCCGTTTGGACAGCGTTGGCCGTGGCTATAAGGCCGGGATCTGGTCGCCCTACCCTCTGGTACATTATTTTTGATTGTTATTCAAACGTCAGCGTGAGAAAAAAGACAACTGGCAGTCACTGTTTCATCCCCAGTATCCACGTTTAAACGTTAGCAACGACCTATCTCTTGTAACCTCCGGTGTAAACAAAATCCAGATCGTCTTTCTGTCACGGTTGTTTATATTAGATACAAACGCCCGTGTGAGCTCGATGAGCAGGTGCGCGACACGGGGAATAACTCTAATGGATTTGTAAAAAAAAAAAATTGAAAGAGTCAAATACTCGCTCAGTATTTTTGAATAATTTCTTTTTATTAAAAATAATCAATTAATTATAACAAACTATCAATTTATTAAAACAAATTACATGTGTCTTTCTTATAAATAGGTTGTTGAAATATATATAGATAAGATAAGATATGTTTTATTGCTAATTCAGTGCCCAACTGAGCATAAAGAGAACAAATTTAAGAAGGAAAGGCCTAAAATATAGTTGAAAGAAAAAATAATTTAGACATACATGCACCTAAAACATGTACATGTACATGAAATAGACACGTTAGTTCTGTTATTAGAGTTTATGATTATTTTTTTTTTTAATAAAAAGGCATGTTTTTAAATAAGTTAAATTCTGGAATTTTTCAGTCGTAATACTGTTTTGTAAATATGTTAAACGAAGAAAAAAAAAATATTTCCAAAAAGTAAATAGGGGTGGGTGGGGTGAGGGTTGGTTGTCCTGTCCCCAAGCACCTGTGTATTTACAACAAAGGGAAAGATGCTGTACATAGTTCTGGTTAATATTTATCAGGATCAACGCATTGATGTAATAAGCTGTAGATAAATTATTTATTTATTTATTCACCAATCAATGGCCCTCAAGGGGCATATACAATTTTAAAGATATATATATATATCATGAATATATAACAGCATAAGTAGGTAATGGTTCAACGTTAAAAAGCTACCCAAGGTTCAATTTTCCACATTTTACAACTTATTTTACTTTTTAGCTCACCTCGACGAAGTCGAGACGAGCTTATGCTATAACCCCGGCGTCGACGTTAGCGTCGGCGTCCAGGTTAAAGTTTTTGAAGCAGGTCCATTCCCAAGTAACTATAAGCCCTACCTGGACAAAACTTGCATGGATGATGTATCTAGGGATGGACACTACCAGACTTGCTTTGGATGCTGGATTTGACCAACATATTACAGATGCGTGACCAGGTGAAAGTTTTTGGAGCAGGTCCATTCCCAAGTATCTATAAGTCCTACCCATACCAAACTTGCATGGATGATGCATCTAGGGATGGACACTACAAGACTTGCTTCGGATGCTAAATCAGACCTACGTTTTCCAGATGAGTGGCCAGTTTATAAAGTTTTTGGAGCAGATCCTTTCCCAAGTAACTATAAGCCCTTCCTGGACCAAATTTGCATGGATAATGCATCTAGGGATGGACACAACCAGACTTGATTGGATGCGGGACCTGACCTCCATTTTCCAGATTAGTGATCAGGTTATTCCCAATAAACTATAAGCGCTAACTGGACCAAACTTGCATGGATAATGCATCTAAGGATGGACAATCTAAACTTGCTTCAGATGCTTGATCTGACCTTCATTTTCCAAACGAGTGACCAGGTTAAAGTTTTTGGAACAGGTGAATTTTCATTTCCGATAATATTTTTTTCATTTCCGACATTTCTTGTTTTTTTTATTTTCATTTCCGAAAATTCTGCACGATACCTCACCTACAATTTTATGCTGATCAAGGAGATGGAAAAGGAATTTATTTCAAAACTTTTGAAATATACCTCCTAATAAATTTGACTTCTAATTTAATATGAACATTTGAAAAGGAAATCTAGATGATCAAAAATTCAAACACTTCAAAGTGCCTCATCAGGGAAAGAAAAAAATCTCTAGTATATATATATATTCGCTTCAGTGATAGATAAACAAAACTCATTATTTTGACTTCAATGATTCTTTTAATTTTCATCGTAAGTAAAGTCTTCAATCTTGCTTTAATTGCCGAAAAGTACAACTTGAAAAATTCGGAATTAAAATAATGTCGGAAATGAAATACTGAAAACTTAAAAAAAATCACGGAGGAAATGAAATGCAACCGAAGAATTGCAGTCAGGATTAAAAAAAAATAAGTTCTGCATTTTTTATGCTCCATAATCAAATATTCGAGGGTATATAGTTTTTGTGCTATCCATCCGCTCACTGTCTGTTCAAAAGTTTGCCTGATCTCCACAAAAACTTTCATATTTCACAAGTGTATTTCTGGTGACAAGACTTTTCTTTGGATACAATTAATATCACAAATAAATTCCTGCGGGTATTTATATCAAGGAACCGTAACTCCACATTCGTACCAGGAATTATAATAGTAGCCATTGATCCTGTAACTTATGTTTCCGTACATGAATTGTCCCCCAAAATGGGAGCGGTAGTATCCTGAAAATATACCAGAAATATTCAAATCATAATATTATTTTTTTAATCACCTATGTCATATTATGTATTACTATCATTATGTATATCAATATTCCTATCAAATAAACTACTTTTTTAATGTACACGTATCTGTTAAATTTATTATACCCCCGCTTGAAAAGTGGGAGAGTACACTGTAATCGGTATGTCCGTCTGTCAGTCCGTCCCTCTGTACGTCCGTCCGTCCTTCTGTTACGCTTTAGGGTACCCATCTCTTATCCGCAACTCCTCTTATACCACTGAGTGAAATTTAATGAAACTTTCATAGAATCTTTATTACATATTGCCATTGTGACCTCCTATTTTACTTTTTGATCCGACACATAATTTGGGTTTCCCACAGCAAAACATGGACTCTGCCATTATACTCATATGGGAGGCGGGGTGGGGGTGGGGTATCATTTAGCGAGCTCATTGCTCACAGTACACAATTAGACTTTTCATATTTTCTTTCTTTCTTGGGTAGAGAGGGTGCGATCAAAATCACGTGTGCTCAAAAATAAGAATAAATAAAACAAAAACACAAATCAAAGTAAGTAAAGTAAGATTTAAAGGAATCTATTTGAATTGCTCTTTAAAAGCAAAAGTAGGCTTTATGGTGGCTGACATTTGTGGACACCTGAGGTTTTGTGGTGAGAAAATAGCTTTAGAGACAAAATTGGTGAAGGATAATAATGTCGATTTTTTGACTAACATTTATCTGAGTTGTAGTAATGATAATTAGTTAAGTGAAAATCATAAGATGTATAGAAAAATAATTTCATATAAAAGTAAAAAAATCTTTTTTATCCTCCAATTTACACCTGATGTTGACATTCGGGACTCTCCTATATTAAAATACTCATTTTAAGTTCTATAGATCTACAGGATTTCCCACTTTAACGAGAATACCTGTCACTACTGGAGCGTACGGATAATCGCCAGGTAAGTTAGCGTTCCCTTCAGATCCGCCCACGAGTTCACAGTGATCCGCCCCGGAGCCTGATCCGTCAGCAATATTTAGAAATGTATCTGCTAAATTCCGTGCTCCAAAGATTTTGTATCTAAAATACAGACAAGGAGTGAAATCAAATGAAAATATGTAACGTGTAGTAGATTCCACCAGCAAGCGTTTACCAAGTAGGACAGACTGACAGACAGACGGGGACAGCTAGACGGACGGACGGACAGACGCAGAGGAAACCTATAGTCCCCTCCGGTTTTACCGATAGGGGACTAAAAAGAAAACATTGAATTATTACCAGTAATGTATGTCATTAGGCCTGATTAGGGAGAAACGCCTCTGTTCACTAGTATATGTATATGAAGATTGTATCGTTATTTTTGAAAGGAAGAAAAAGCTCGCATTTGTTCATTTGTCGATGAAGGTTTCATTATTTCAATAAAGAAACTATTAAAATCCATATGAGGTCAAATTATGTAAAGAATATTTTACCAGATAGCTGTATTCAAAAATACATTGATAGTATTCTTTAAAAATAATATCTGTGAAATCAATGAATTGACAAATTAATATAAGACTGTAATGTATTTTGTATCACTTGTCTCATAGGATGTTGTCGTAACAAAGAGCAATGACCCTTTGATTATGTTAACTTTATAAAGTTACTGACCTGGTACTATTGCACAGCATTACAGCGACGTAAGTCAGGGAGGTATATTCCGTTTTTCTGATATATGTTACGCCCCCTGAACAATTATTCCAAGAGTTGTCCACGGTAACATTATATTGATACCAACATGACGAGGACAAATTAAAACACTCTGGAATATCTTATAAGAAAAATTTAAAAAAAAAGATACATAATTTTTTTGTGCATTTTAATACAATCTAAGTAAACTAACCACAACCACAATGAAATTCATTACGAAACATTATTTAATTGGAGAATAAAAGAGACCCATGGGCCACATCGCTCATCTTCTTCGCTAGCCAAGGGTTTCAAATACGCTACTCTCCTCATGTTTATGAGGAGAGTAGCGTATCAGAAACCCTTGGGTAGCGAAGATGATCGTTTACTTGAGCATTTTGGCTAGTTCAGTATTTTATGAGTGGTATCACCCATCCTTGGGAAGAAGGCATGATTTGAACTAACCTGAATTTACACTACCTGAGGGGGCTTCCATATAAATATGAATAATCACGGCCCTGCTGCTATTACTGTTGTTATCTTTTTAAAAGATTTCTCATAATCATTCCTCTTGAAAATTTGATTGCCTTGTGGTAGATTTTTCCTATTAATTCCTGTGAACGAGGGTTGATCCAACATTCGTAGAATTTTTTCATATTTTATTTATTCTTAATTGGAATTAATTGCAAATTAAAAATGAAAATATAGACACTATACCCAAAAATACTTTGTGGCAAGTTTGGTTAAAACTGGGCAAGTGGTTCTTGACAAGAAGTCGAAAATATGAAAAGTTTGCAGACGAACAAACAGTTAGACAGACGGACGACGGACAGACTGCATAAAGTCTCACTTGAGTTTTCAGCTCAGGTGAGCTAACAAGAAGCATCATATGATGTGGTAAGATATATTTCATAATTTGTGCATGATTAATTTTCCCTTTGTTTAATTACCCTTAAGTATGGAGGATTTGCAGAGTTCCAGTTGGGATGTCCATGTTCCGTTGGGGAGACAAGTAGAATTCAGGGACACATTTACGTTTGTGGGTGTCGTGCAGTGATAGTTTAGGACTGTCCCTACAGCGGTGGAGGTCACGACTACAGAAGTATTACCTCTGTCTGGGTGAAGGCGAGGACAATCTGTCAAATACTTTTAAAAATTAGATTGTGCCCTCTCCCGACCGATTGGCTTAAAATGATTAAAACTTTTTAAACCTTCATGAAACAACCGGGTATTATTTTTGTATACATTTCGGAAAATAGATTTCGAACACTTAGCGTTGATGTTGAATTTTTCTGGAAAAAAATTCCCTCTTACTTTCTGTCGGACCCATATTTTTTTCACCCAGAACCAGAATAGGACAAATATTTTTTTTCATAGTTGGCCTTAACATGAATATGTTATCCTCGATATCAAACCTGACTTGACGCAGGCTGGACCTGAAGCTGTTTTCACGCATTTACTCTCGGAAGAACATGGTTCATTGCACTCTTCAACATATCTCTGAAAAAGCAATTTTCAGGCTATACATGTAGTTTTTAAACGATTTTTTAAAATATAGACTAGAGTGGCGAAGTAAATGGATGAACCAATATCTTAATTTAAATGATTATCAGTTCAGATGTTAATTTAAACAATGACTTCTCTTTCTTTTTTGTTATTACGGGAATTAATGTTGCAGCTTTTGCAGTGAAAATCACATCACAGGTTATTAGTATTCAGTTTTTCTACAACAGCTGCAATGTTAATTTCCGAGCTAACAAACATTTTAAAGATATAATTCTAATTCCCGAACTAACAAACATTTTAAAAATATTCTAATTCTTTATTTGTTAACAGTTACCTTTGGTGCTTTATTCATCTCAACATACACATATCCCGGGTCCTGGGCCATATCTGTAGGATGCAAATCGCCAGTTGATGAGGAAAGTTCACATTCTAATTGTTTTCGGTAGAAATTCAAGGACGCACAAACAGATCGAGCCAAGCACTCTTTCAAACACATCTGTAATCCGATTGGCGATATTTTTTCTACAACGTGTCCCGTTAAACGAGTGTTCGGGGTGGTCAAATTCGAAATGCAGCTGACATTTTTACAAAAAGAAATTAAACAGAAAACTGTGCCCATTAAAACTGCTCTTCTTAAGAAAAGCATGATTATACTCAATGTACATCGACTGAAAATTGATTTGTTCTGTGAAAAATGACTATTTTAATGTGTTTTGGTCAGCTTTCGGTGTTTAAATATTCATAAGTATATTACACTATTTTTGATTAGACTATATTGAGAATTTTAATTTTTCAAAATATCACGCAGTGATATATTGATACTTTCACATTAATAGCGGCACTATACTGTAAGATTTATTATATATCTATTTTTAATCGAGGATCTACTATTTTGTATCGATGATCATTTACAGCATTTTACAGATATTTCATGTATTAATAATTACAATAAAAAGAACATTACCACCCACAGTTTAACATTACCTCTGCTACTGACTGTTTTGAGCATTATCAGTTATGGTACTAATATCCGTTCGCTTTTAAATTAAACACCTCATGAAAAATTAAGTTCATATAATCATACACACAGATGTTGCCTTTCACAGGATAAAACAACAATTCCTAGAAAATTCATCTTCCTCTTATGAAATACAACTATCACTTCTGTTATGTTAATATCATATCTCCTGCAAGGTAAGTAGATCGATATACAGCTGACATAAGGGATGGGTATCGCGACAATTTTCGTATCACGATATATCACGATTTTTCCCCAAACAAACAATTACAAGCAATTTTTACCATGATTTTAAATAAATATAGTCATTATTTTTCTTTAAAATATGCTAGAAAAACAAAATTCCACTTTTTTGAAATTTTGATGTGATGAAATTAATCATGTCTGGATGGTAAGATGCCTTTCTTTAACTCTTTTACAACATTTTTTAGACTTTCTGTAATTGTGATTTGAAAGATTGAACAAATAAATGAATAATTTCTTGACTTTATGATATGTACCTAATTACCGATATTTAGGTCTCCGTATCAAGATACGTATCACGCAACAAAAAATCGCGATATACCGGTAAACCGATAAAATCGCACATCCCTAGCTGATATTATTATATTGATTTTGGCACGGGTTGTCTATCAGTCATAAAAAAATTCCCAAATAATTCCAGATTCCATGACGGAAAAATTTTCAATCCTACTTTGAGTTCTTAATGACAACTTTTGTGTAATTGTGATTTGAAAGATTGAACAAATAAATGAATAATTTCTTGAATTTTTTATATGTTCCTAATTACCGATATTTAGGTCTCCGTATCAAGATACGTATCACGCAACAAAAAATCGCCATATACCGGTAAACCGATAAAATCGCACATCCCTAGCTGATATTATTATATTAATTTTGGCACGGGTTGTCTATCAGTCATAAAAAAATTCCCAAATAATTCCAGATTCCATGAAGGAAAAATTTTCAATCCTTCTTCGAGTTCTTAATGACAACTTTTGTGTACACTTAGTCCTTGGAGACAACGTCTTCCAATAAACCGTAGGACTATCGATGGGCACTTATTGTGCTCCATTATGAGCCGATTTGTTTTAAATTTATATTCCTTTGAAGTTAAATTTAAACAATATCGATTAGAAAAAGAAAACACTTGCTATGTCAACCAATTTGATATTTAGATATATTTACGACTTTTTATCAATTGACAACAGTTACTTCCATTCCTTGAAATTCAAGAGGTTGAATAAGGCACCTTAAGAAGAGCTCTTAAGAACTGTACAATTACATTTTTCACATAAGAGTTAACCTTTTTTCTTTTGGGTATACGTGTTTATTTTTCAAGATATTAAAAACTATTAAAATAGATATGCTAATATCGACCATATATATGTATTTTATGTATCATCAAAATATTTTCACATGATTCATTCTTCTTTCAGGTATATAAACAGCCGTCACTAGATATATCTTTAAGAGTACTCTTCTTTGATTCACTCCAACTACATCATCGGCAACTTATTTTTAGCTTTAATCTGGATAGCAAATGCGTCCGCATTGATTGAATCTGTAAAAATAAAATATTGAAGCCATATGTATATTGAATAATTATAAACAAATACATGTATAATGTGAAAGTACAATAAAATATCCATTAAATGCATACTTGTGACTGTAATTACAGGCATTCATTCTTTTAAGCTATATGGGTACTCTAGTTCTTTAAATGAGTCTACACTCATTGGTTTAAAAATTAAATTGTAATAGGATATCTGATTATGAAATAAATGAACAAAAAAAGAATGTAAGAAAAGTATATGAAAAAGAACAAATGCAAAAACCCCTTACCTATGGAATCCGGATAGGACCATGCAGTACACTATGCACCATCCAGCATGCATCGACTTTAAAGTCGATGGCGCGATAATGCAATGGCGCGATAACGATGGTGCGATGTCGATGATGCTATTGCGCGATAATGCAAATGCATTGGTTAGTGAATAGTGCGTTAGTGAATATTGCACCCTCGTCATCGCTATCGCACAATAGCTTCATCATACTATTGCATCATCGAATTATCGCGCCATCGTATTATCTTCATCGCACCATCGCCTAATCTCTATTGCACCATCGCTTCCTCGTCATCGCATTATTGCGTCATCGCAATGTCGACTCAAACTCGATGGTGCGATGATGCGATAGTGAAATGCGTGCCCCTATCCGGATTCCGTACTTACCTCTTTGCATATTGCACATTGTAGTTCCGGGACAGACGACGAAGTTTGGCATCGCTGATTCTCGTTTATCAAAGTCACATCCGGTGGGAGGGTAGAATGAGGTGGTGAACCAGGCCTTGTCGTTCGGACATCCTCCAAAATTGTGGGAAATTGACCAGTGTCTGTTCACTCTGCCACTAAAATAAAGATAAAAAAAGCTTAACTTTAATTTCCCTTTTTATAACTAAAGGTAGGGACATCTCATTGGCAAAACAATGTGGGTTCCAAATTCCAATAGTAATCCCTTCTTCAAACTATTTTCGATATTCCTATCCCTAAAATGGGACTTCAATATTTTTAGTGGTTTAACTAATTTTTTTTTTTTGCACCTTTCCGTTAAAGTAATTACTCTGGAATTGCGCTTCAAAAAATGCAACTCATATAATCTGACAGGTACTATCACTTCATCCAGTTTGCTGTATAACTGTCTGTATGGTTTTTGAGTTCTGTATTTTTATTTGAAATAAACTACTAGTATGCTTGATCTATATTCGTATAAATTTCATAATCTTTATAGAAATCATCCCTTTTGATCACATTTGCGGGGAGGTCAATATAACCGCTACATTGCCAAAAAATTCAACCCATTACCGCTAATTTTTTTTCAGATTTTCGACCGATCATTACCGCTACATTTTTCCAGCCAAAAACAACTCATTACCAATACATATTGAATCAGTCCAAAACAACTCATTACCGCTACATATCGATTTAGCCAGGTATGGTTTGGTATATAAGTTCTAATCAACAGAATTCACTCACTATCTAATCAGAGTGAGTACAATGTATATATTTATATGAATAACTCTGCAGTCGAAATTTAATCATTAGCTTCACCTGAACATAATGTTACAAATTGAGGGAATTCCGGCTTACTCATGGATGGTTATAAATTCAGAAAACAAAAATATGTCAAGCAAATGGCTTTCAAGGCTGTAGCGATAGTGTAAAAATCATTTGACAAAACTTAGAACTTTATCTATGAACAGTGCTTGATTTTCATTCTTTTTTTGTGTTTTATGAAATAAAATTGATTTTAATAATGAAAAAAAAACACCATCCTGCTCAAATTCCTACTTTCACTTCCCCGTGGTGAGCAGGGGAAACGGGTCAAGTGCATTTATAGGTTGTACTGTACACGCATAAGTGGCTGGCTAACGAAAGAGGCAATGTATCGGTAATGTATACTTTTTTTATGTAGCGGTAATGTATGGTTTTTTGTAGCGGTAATGACTATGTAGCCGTAATGAAAATTTTGAAAATGTAGCGGTAATGATACGCACCCATTCAATTAAGTCATAGGCGTCGGAAGCAAATTGAAAGTGTTGGGCGGGGGCTATAATTGAAAGTGTGTGTGTGTGGGGGGGGGGTGGCTAAACCAACAAGAAAAGGTAAAAAGGTAAACACCAATTTTCAATGCCAATATGATGTCTATCTTTGCAACAAAAGTTGGGGGAGGGGGCTTAGCCACCCCCCCCCCCCCCCCCCCCCCCCCCCCCCCCCCCCCCACCCCCCCGGTTCCGACGCCTATTCAAGTAATTTTATATCTTTTGATATCATTTATGTCTATAGAGTCATTAATTACGTACTCTTGTATCCCTTGAAGAGAGAAAAGATTGTATGTTTGAGTTGGTGTTAGATCCGTCCAAGATGAATTTAGGATCCGCCGACTAGAAAACCAGTCGGTGTTGGTGCTGTTTTTCCCGTCAAAAATTATTTCTCTCTTTATTTCACTGTTGATAATAACCAGAAATCGCACCTGAAATAGAATATTATCAAAATATGTAATTTCTTACGATCAAAAACTAGTTTCTTTTTTTTTTTTAAATCAAAGACTAATTCTGTTATAAAATTGAAATGTACAGGTACAGGTACCAGTTGTCTTTGGGATAAATACCTGTTGAACGTCTAGTTTTTCCCAGCTGTCGATCAAACCAGTTCTGTATGGAGTGAAACACCCTGGTACTTTAGCCAGCTCGGTGCAATGTTGGGGAAATGAACCCCTGACTTCGTGTCGAACGCCCTGTGAAATGTAGATTTCATAGGGTGAAATCCCCGTCAGACTCTGGGCTTTGAAAGCAAGAGTCCAATCCTCGTCCTGTATGTCTATATACATATATAGAAAAAATGGGCACTTATTTTAACTTGAATATTTTATATATTATTATTCATAAAGATTTGTGATAATTATAAATTTATGGTATTTCTTGTGAAATAATTCGAGGAGAAAAAATATATCCTCAATTTTTACAAACATACAAATATTTTGAAAGACTTACATTTTATGGCTGGTTCTGTGTTGGAAACTAGGAAAAAAATATTTGTATTCACATTTTATTAAAGTTTTGTAGAACTTGTTTTCGTTTCCTGCATCAATTTGAACTAACATCAAATTGTCCATGTCTTTTTCTTAAAAAAGGAAACAAAGTTCAAAGAACAAAGATATACTCACTTTTGGTTGAACTGGAAAGTTCATCAACAGAAACTGAAAATAAAATTTCACGAATATATCATTTGTTGGATATTATTTAAAAAAGAAAATAAAAGGATTTTTGAAATATAACCTAAAACACAACGATACTACCTATACTACTTCCAAAGCTGAGCTTTAGTTTAAATGCAAAGTTTTCTATATTTTTAGTGACATCATCTCCTGCTAAAATTATGTTTCTTCCCTGGCTCTGGGTAAAGCACAATACACAGAATACGAGTTGAATTTTATACAGCATCATGCTTATCTTACTCTGCTGTATATAATAACGAATGACTTTATTATAGGTCTATCAAATCATATTTATACAAATAACGAGACTAAAAACTGAAATGATGTAACTACATGATGATTGTATTTCGAAATACATGAACATGTTTCCATTACACTCAACATAATTAAATGCATTTTCAGTCTACTGGTACAAGTATATTCTTGTCAAATTGTTTTGACCTAGATTTGCATTCGGGGATGATTGACGATCTAAGACAAACACAATGATGTATTGAGAACAAGTACAATACTTGTACAGTGAGTATAATTATGTATGTATAACAGGCACCTGACATTACTTAATTTTCTTTTAATAAAAAAAAATATACCCACACCTAATAATAAACGTTTATTATTAGGTATGGGTATATATATTTTTTTTTTGTTGTTGCAAATTCCATACAATGCTTTAATACTTTACCACATTTGAATGTTTATAATAAAAATATAAACTGTTCAACTGCGTTGTTTTATTATATTTTTCTGACTATCGGGTACTACATATTCTTTCCATTACTCGATCCGCGTGCTACGGTACTACTATCAGAAAACTGGCGGTTTTGTCAAATCTCAAGGGAAACTTATTCCTTCTAAGGTACCTGATCCTACCTATAAACCTGATCCTACCTATAAACCTGATCCTACCTATAAACCTGATCCTACCTATAAACCTGATCCTACCTGTGGAATTGTGTATGGTAACCCCCCCCCCCCC
>PRKT01000071.1:1133029-1144576 GCA_003671525.1 Saccostrea glomerata
GGGGGGGGGGGGGCTAAGCCCCCCGGTTCCGACGCCTATGGGATTCTTAAATAAGTCCATCAAAAAAGTCTTATAAAGTCATTTAATGCATGAATTTCATAAATACTAAGTGTTTTATAATCTATTTCAAAGTTCTTGCCTCAATGCTATCGTTGTTGTTTTTGTTGTTGTTATCTAGTATTTTCCTCCGTTGACTTCGGAGCACCCTGTGAGGACAGGTAGATTTCTAAAAATGTTTAAAAATGTAATTATCGGAGTAGTGTCTATAATCGAGATATGTTCACTGCCCTACTGTTGTGATTATCAAATAGTAGGTTCCTGCTTATCTCTTCGATATCACTTGTTATCACACTGTTTTTTCCAAGAATGTCCAAGATCTCAGTCTTAGAACTGTCTAGCAGGCACTGTAAAAGGTTAGTCGAATTGCACATAATCTTACTGACGGTCTGAGGGTTATAGTGCTGGACTAGTAGTTGGTATAGTGCATCTAGATGTTTATCTCGGATGGCTTGGTATGTGGAGCAGTGGAGAATAAGGTGTTCTCTATCCTCACTGGCGGCATTGCATAGAAGACAGGTTGAAGAGATTGTGTGCTGGTTGAACTTGGCTCTGTTGGACTGTAGGATATATGTTCCGGTTCCAATTTTTGCCTTGATGGAAGCTTTTGCTACTGCTCTGGTGTTGTTTGGTACATAGTCCCATAGTTGATGTGCTTGCTTTGTTAACCTTGGTTGCAGTGCTAGGTGTTTCAAGGATGGTTTGTCTGTTACTTCATTCTGCCATTGGGTTGTTTGGTGTTCCTGTATAGCCTGGTCTAGCATGGTTTTCCATTTTCCTGAGGAGGGTGGTGTTTCCATTAGTTCGTAGGCAGTAGGCAGATGGTATTTCTGTAGGAGTTTCCTTACATGTGTGAACCAGCTATTACTGTTCTGATCTTTTAGCGCAAGTTGACGTCTGGCTACTTCATATTCTGCACTGTCTTGATTCTTGATGATCTTGTAGAACGCTGTTAGTGTATTTTTCTCTATGCATACAGTAATTGGTATAACCCCCAGGAGAGAGTACACAGCAATGATAGGTGTTTTTACTGATAGCCCTTGGATTTGTTTCAGTAACTTTCTCTCATAAAGGAGCAGTTCTTGTTCTTCGCTTCTAGATAGAATGACAGCCTCTAATCCATATGTCATTCTTGGTCTGCAGAATGTGGTGTAGATCTTATAAGAGACTTTAGGATTGATACCATTTTTTCCATGCAGTCCTGCCCCAAGTAATGCATACATCGTTCTTCTGCCCAGTTGGATTCTACTTTGGATGTCGTTTTTGCCATTTGATGATCTTATCAGTCCAACATGTTTTGTCATTTCCACTTCTTCTATCTCCTTATCACCCAAAGTCCAGGTCTGGGTTGGTCTGTTCTTGTGCGCGTTGAATATTATAACGTCGCTTTTAGAAGAGTTGATGGTGACTTTATCTCGCTTGGTTTCATTGTGAACGACATGTAGCGCTTGTTGTAGGTCCGATGGGTTATGCGATATGAGGGCTATGTCGTCAGCAACTGTAGGACATCCAATAAAAGTGGTACCAATGGAGGCTCCAATTTTATTCGCTCTGAGAATATCAAGAAGCTGGTTGTTGTAAGCTTTGTAAAGAGTCGGTGAGAGTTTGGCTCCTTGTCGGATTCCCTGCTGGGCAACAAAACCAGTGCTCAATCCTCCCTTCCACTTTACTCTTGTAGTGGCTTCGGTCTGTAACATTTTCATTAGTACCCATGAGTCGTCTGAAATGCCATAGTGGTAGAGCTTTTGGAATAGAATCTCATGGTCCAGTTTATCAAATGCATTCTCAGCGTCTAAGGTGGTAATCGCAACACTTTGACCTTTATCTTTTGCCTCATTAATGCCGTCTGTTATGAGTATGGCTGCATTTACAGGTGAGGTTTTCTCAGTAAATCCTCGTTACATTGGGTTCTGTATTTTACTTATGGTTGGCTCTATATGGTTTTTTAGGATGGATTCAAGTATTTTTCCAAGAACAGGGGTAACAGCTATCCCTCTATAGTTACCTGGGATTTTGGAGTCTTTATCCTTCTTTAGCACAGGAGTTACTAACCCAGTCTTGAGTATTTCTGGAATGTTACATTCTCTCTTAATGGTGTTTAAGATGGCAGTTGCGTATTTTACTATAGTAGCTCCACCCTTTTTGAAGTGTTCAGCTGTAAGCCCTAGATGGTCAGGTGCTTTGTTGTTGGCTAGCTTACTGATGGCATTGTCCACTTGCATTTGTGTGATATCTTGGATCTCACTTCTCTTTTCAGGGTCTTCCAGGATTTCTTTGATGAGTAAACATTCTTCTTCATTTTCCTGGTTGGCATCAGGAGTTCCAAGTCTATTGAAGTGTGTGTTCCAGCCTTTTAAAATTTGTTCATCTCCTTGTAGTTCGTGTCCGTCTAGGTATAAGGTGTCAGTTTCTGCGCAGTGTGCGGTACGTTGTTCTCGTACCAGCTTGATAAACAGTTTTTGGTTGAGATCTGCAGATTCCATTATATCGCTGTACTTCTTTTCACGTATGCGAGCTTGGGCTTGTCGCTGTTTCTGTCTCAACGTTTTCTTAGTTGCCTTCATGTTGTTGAATAGCATACAGTTTTGTCCTTTTGGAGATCCTTCCATAACCCAGTCATAGTGTGCTTTCTTAGCTATCCTAGAAGCTTGTCCAATATCCTCATTCCAGGGTGTTCGTCCTTTCTTCTTTTGACTTCTCTTACCGTTGGCTTTATGCTTTGGTATTGCAGTTTCAGCCGCTGTGTGTAGAGTATTGCTGAGGTGTACAATATCCAATATTAGCTGAATATTGGTGTTGTCGTTCTGGCATTTGGGTTCTTCGTTTAGATATTCATCAATAGAGGATTGGTATCTGGAATCATCACATTTAATCCACTTTGGTTTATGGTACTCAGTTGTTGTAGGTGGTTCGGTCTTTGCCTTCTTGTGTGGTTTTATGTAGATTTTCCCAGTAGTAAGGACATGATCAGATGTGTTGGTACTTTGCTGACCTCGTATACTGACCTGCTGTATACCATCATCACTTTGGTCTTGTAGTTTGAGAAGGTAGTCAATCTGTGACGTGCTTTTGTTATCATGGTGAAAGAAAGTTGGTTCTTCAGGGTAATACTCTGGTGTGATGATGCTAGGTTCACCGCAGAATTCCCTCAGTAGATTGTCCAAATTATTAGGGTTTGGTCTATGTAAAGGAGCGTTTAGGTCACCGCCCAATAGGATAGTGTGGGTTCTCCTGTATTTTGTTATAGTTTCTCTAACTACATCTAGGGAGTCTCTGTATTCTGCACTTGTATGTTTTCCACCTCTACATGGCATATAGGCATTGATTATGCATAGTGGTCTTGGCTTTGCATACAACTCAATAATAGCAATGTGGTTGTTACCTTCAGGGAGTGGTTTAATGTGGCTCGAGATGTTCTTTTGCCAGATAGTAGCTACGCCTCCATATCCTCTGATTCGTTCTTTGTGGCTAATGGGTGAATCTTCATCAACATACCTAGCATAAAAGTCATGGTCATGCAGTATGTTTCCAATTTCCCTCTCTTCAAACTTGAACATCCAGTGCTCTTGGATTAGCAAAATGTCTATTTCTTTCAGTATCTCGTTGATGTAGACTGAGTTGCCTTTGATGTTCTGTACATTTAAGGTTCCAATTTTCATTTCCCTCTTTTCACAGTGTTGGTTTGGATCTAATTTTTGGTATGGTGTTCTTGTACTACTTTTGTCCTTACAGTTGGGTGCTACTTTTGTTGGTATAGTTGGTATAATGGGCGACCGGTCAGATGGTTGGCTAGAATGTGCACTAGGTTGGAGGCTCGGCCATGCCCTAAAAAGACTGACTGTTTCCTTGGGTTTTTTGGGTTGTCTATTGTTTTATCTGGTCTGGTAGGGCTAGTTGCTCTGTTATGCTCCCTTTCATCATTGCGACGTGGTTTTAGGTGATTTGAGTTAATGTAAGTCTGGTTTAGGATGGTGATTGGCCTTGTTTCTTGACCTTTGCTGACGCTACATTCATTGCGGTTAGATGGTGTTTTCAGTTCCATACTTTTGTCAGTGTTCGAGATAATAGTAGTAAGTGGAGTACTAATCTTTTCCTTGTGCCTGTATGTAGTTGTAATTTCACTTGGTGTGCTAATCTGTTTGGGAGAAAAGACCTCAACTTCACTTAATTCTAAGCTAGGTTCCTTTTTTGGCTTCTGTTGTGTTTCTAGTCTAGTGTTAATCTCATTTGATGGCGCCTGTGAGATTGCTGTGTTGTGTCCCCTTGTCTTAGTACGTGGCTGGGTATTCAGTTTTGGTTGTAGGTCCTCCACATTAGCCACATATAAGGATTTATCATTGTCTATACTTTCATTCATACATGTATATTGATCCCTCAACTTATGAGTTTGGTTGGTTACTGCGGTGCATTCCACTTCCTTATTTATGGACTCTACAATTGTGCCTTTCTTGTCAGCTGGTGCCATTAAGTCAAGCTTTAAATTAATGTGGTCTATTTTAAGGAGAACTGTTTCCATCATGACTTGGTTTCTCTGAATCATTAGCTTCATTCCTTCCATGTCATTAAGTTGGGGTGGAGTGTTGGGAATTTGCTGTTGAATTAGAAGCTGATGTCTTTTGAGTGTGAGTATTTGTTTATCTTTTTCCTGTACCACGGTTTCCAGTCTTATTACTTCAGCCTTACATGCTGCTAATTGTTTTTCTATATCTTCAAGTTGAAAGGCCTTTTTGGATTTAGGTGCCTTGGGAGGGTTAACAGTTTTCTTCTCATTGTCTTTTTTGGTTTTCATAGCTGCTGTCTTGTTGGGTGCCTTATTGTCTTGGTGAGTGACTGTCATAACTTCTGAGGTGGTGACAGTTGTTGTTGGATTTGACCATTCGGGTAATGTTGTCTTGACTCCTGTTTCACCATTAGTGTCTCTTTCTATGTTAGGCTTTGGGGTTGAGGTTTGGTCTCTATATGGCCTTTGTATGGGTGTTTGTCCATCCGTGGTAGTCTTGACACCAGTCTCCTCATCAAGTGAGTACCCATGTGCAGTCTTGTTAGGACTTGTTGGTGTTTCCAAATTATAGGTTCTGTCTTCAGTGCAATCTTCAGCTTCGTCTCCCCTCATACCTAGTGCAGATAGCTCAAAAATATCATCAGTTGTTTGACAGCTATGACAGTGGTATTCAAGTTGATTGTTGTCCCTGTGCCTATTATAAAGACTGATTGGCATTCCATCACAATAGTAGTGGATCCAGTTGAGGCATTTTGTACACTCGATAACTGGTCCGTCCGCAGGTCTGTCGCATATGGGGCATGTTGACAGAGTTTGGTCCGCTCCTGTTGTGTTTGGCATTATGCTATTAGGACAATAAAACTCGACTCTCTGGTTACCAGCTTTCATGATTTGCAGAAAGGCTTTTGGAGTAGTTTCTGTTAGATCTGTTGCATCTTGCCTAGTATTGCCTTCTTGGTTGGATTGATTATGAGCAGTTTCTATGGAAGTGGTTGTACGTGTATCTACTAGATTGTGGTTTGGAATGGTAGCAGAACTGTTTGTCTGGTTGATTTCAGCTTGATGGTTTTGTCCCGTAATAGACAACTGATGGTCTTGTATTGCCTGGAGTTCTAGTTCCAACTGTAGTCTGATGTCATTGTTGGAGCTGTGATAAAGTGGATCATTTCTTACATTGTCAGTTATAACTCTATGATCATTAAAATAGAGAAGGCTATTTTTGCCATTAATCATGATTTTTGACTTAGTTAAATACAGCATGATGCAATACTGTAGGGTCTTTCTTCCTCTTCCTGAAGAGTGACTACTGACTTGGATTTTCGTCTCTACTTTAGTATTAGTCTGTTCTTCTCTGGAAACGACTTTTACAAAATATGGGTATGAAGTGTCGTTTGACATCTGCTTGTAGTATTGAGTTATCTTCTCAGTGAAAATGCTGTAGGTGTTGGGCTGCATTTCAAATATGTGGTTACCTCCTTTGTCAACATATGCTATCTTAGCAGGGAGATCACATGAGCGTATCTTCCTCTCTATGTTCATTTTTTGGTTCAGCTTGTATTTCTTGCGTTCTTCAGTTTGTTGTGTCATTTCAGTAGTGAGATTCGCTGGTGTTTGTCTCCTATCCATAACCCTCTGGCTTCGCCTTACTTGGTTATCGTCGATGGGCCCTCTGATATCGAGATTATGTGCCATGCCGATATTCTCAGGATTAAAAGAATTCATACATAAAAACTAGCTGGTAGTACTTTAATAAAAGCTCAAGGTCGCGGTATATAAAATAGTTTATGCACACATATACAAGACAAGGACAGTACACTTGGTTGACCACACAATTAAAACAAGGCGGCTACGACTAAAAAACTAAAAGCTGGTGATAAAATGTCTCTGATGAAGATCAGCGGTGTCTAAAAAAGACTTCGGGTGGTAAGTGGGATACGAAAATGACAAATGGGTGGATGAATTGGATTGGCGGGAAGGGCAGTGAACAATAAAAGTAGGATTTTCTTCATAAAAGATAAAAGTTCGCTAGCTTTCTAAGGTATGTCCATAACACTATGATTTCTTCAACCAATAGGTGCAAAAATATGTACAGGGTGCTCCCTTAACACTCACAGAATATAAAAATTTGCCACAGCCAAGTTTCCCTCAACCTCTGTTTACACCGGAAGTCCGTGATCATCTTGAAATACACATGTTTGAATATCACAAATAACACTTTAAATTAAAACTTTAATGACTGAAAAATGTTAAATGCATGTTAAAATAAAACATTATCTATTATTTTGTGGTTATTAATATAAGTTGTGCTATGTCCTTAATGATTATATTTCATTTGTCAGTTTTAATTTCAAAAAGTTAAATAGAATGTTTATTGATTAACTTTCCCATCTTTTTTCACAGAATTAGAAGAATAATGCCTGCCCGGATACGTATTGGAAGTTATATTTGGATACGATATGATTCTTGAATATTGATACGTATCGATATATCGATATATTGATACGGCCCTATTACAGTGTATATGTTTATGCCCAATTGGCCCTGATTTGGAAATAAATTCTATTCTATATTAGTGGCGGATCCAGGAATATTGTAAAGAGGGAGGGGGTTGAGGTCGGAGGAGAGGCGCACAGCCACACCAAAAAATAATTTATTAAATCTGTTGTATATTTTGCACTCAAAAAATGGTGGGAGGGCTTGGCCTTCTCTAAATCTACCATTAATTTGAGTTAAAACATTAAAAATTGAGTGATCATTGCTCTTTCAATCGGTATAATAATGCCTATGGCTATCTTACCTATTTGGCCAAATTCAGACATGTGATACATGTCATGTGCTTTGAAGAACCAATAAGCTTACTTTAAAATTTTTCCCGGTATTGGTGAACTGCCTTTGTTCATTAAAAAGACAGGTTTCTTTGAGGAAAGCTCTAATTAGTGTATATGTTAAGCTTAAGTTACTGCATCTACTATGAAGTCTGTCATATTAGAACCATCCTGACAAACCTGAAACCTGACAGAATATTGGTATGTATATATATGTATTTATTTTCTCCCTCGTAAACTCCTCCGAAAATAAATCTTTTCTTGACTAGTTTGAAAAACAACAACAAATAGTTTAGGTTAGGTGCGTTCGTTACAAGATCGCATTTATAATCAACAATCAACTTTTAATGACTTAATATATAACACAATTTATATTAATTGACACCAACATCGACAAAAACATAATTGTACATGTATATAATGATTAAATACAATGCATTGCACAGTTCTTAGGGCGGGGATGGGAAGGGAAATGTATGTCCTTGAAATCTTGTAACGAACTTCGCAATGACCAAAAACACGCCTGGAACACTATTTATAGTAAGCGCCAAATCACTCGTGCATGCAAAAATTACTATGAATAGATCGGACATTTCCGTAATACGAAACTCAAAAACGTAAAGAAATTCATGTATAGTATACCAGACATATTCATGCAGCTTTTTTGAGTTTGCATCGATCCATAAACACAGTGACGGGGTAAAAAACATGTAGGGGCAGTTTGGGGTCAGGGTAGGGGCCCACATCCACAGATTTATAAAATCTTACGCATATTTTGGACACATGGAAGGGGGGGGGGTGCCCCCTCCCTAAATCCACCAGTGAAACAGGTGATTGTTAGATAAAGATAATCATGTGAAGTATTATGTTTTTATCATAAGTAAATGTAATTTGAAACTGTTGCATTGAAATGTATATATTACGTAACCGGTAAGATTATTTATGAAAAATATTAATTTTCAAAATTAATACCGGTGTTTTAATATGTATTTTTATGCAATCAAGGGAAATAACTTGTAAATTAATTCAAAATGAAGGAGATAGCAAAAGCTGTTGTCCTTGTAATATGCATATTACCTTACAAGTAAGTTAACTGTTAATTTTTATGCTGCTGCAATCAAGATCCAGTGGTATATCTGTTTGTCTTTGTTGACAAAAACTAATTTATTGGATGGGGCTATATGGCTTTCTTAATTTGTTTCACAGGTGTATTCCTTGTGACATGACCTTTCTTTGTGTACCACCGAATTGACCCCTTGACCTTGACCATAGATTTTGACCCACTTAAACAAAAATAAAAACCCAAACTTTAACCTTTGCCATATCTCACGAACAATTGGTGCTTGGGCTTTCATACTTCACATTATTCATAGTGATTAGACCTTTCAACAGGTAAAATGTTTTTTGACCTTGACCTTAAAGGTTTGCCCACCTTGAAAAAAACTTTAACCTTGGCCATAACATTTAAACTTTCAATACTACAGCTTTCATATTTCACAGGACCAGGCCTGGGGGGCCATAGAAATTAGACGAGCTCACTTTTGATCTCAGTCTCACTTTTCTGCTATATATTCCTAATTAGGAAAAAGTGAGGCTGAAATCAAAAGTTAGCTCGTCTAACTTTTATGGCCCCCAGGCCAGGTGTTTTCCTTGAGAGAAGACCTTACTCTTGATACGCATTTGAGAAACTTCAACCTCAGCCTTAAGCTGCCATACAAGGGCATCATTGTTTTACAAACACATCTTGTTTTTCTTTTAATCTAAAGCAAATTTCGTTTTACTCTTTTAATTCTTTTATGATCTGTTTGTTGTCAAAGGTGACTGACTTCTTCGAATTTGGCTTCAAATTTGGGAAGGAACAGACAGGTCCAGTCATGGTTAGTAAAACCTTAAATAAACTGAAAATAAGTACAGTTGTGATTTAATTTAGCTAGTCAGGTCTGTATTCATGTTTACAAGGGGAAATGTGCCCTTTAGACTAGTTACATTTTTGTGCCTTCATAATAATCAAAAATTTGGGGTTGAATAGTTTTTGTCCTGTCCATTTGCCTGTTTGTGTGCAAAAAAAAAACCTTGCCCATAACTTATGAGTGGGTGCATATAGGTCTATGACATTTCCCTAGTATTAATTTTGCTGTTAAAAAAAGCGATCCTTTGATGCCTTGTTCCTTATTCAAATAAAAATTTAAAAATTCTTAAAATTCAAGTTTTTCTTATGATAAAAAGCATAGAGAAATTCAATTTGTCTATAAATTGGGTGTTTAATTTACAAAAATTTGGGAAAAATAGTTAACATTCAATTAGGACAGAGTTCTTTTACAAGACCTGGATGTAAGGAGTATCAAGCCCTGAGTTGGGGCTAGATTAACATGTGTATTAATATTTGACTAAACCTTCAATGGGTATAGATATTTTTGCATTTGACCAGAGAGTTTTACCCCACTTAGGGCTTTGAAATTCATATTTCACAGGTATATTCTAAGTGACAATACCTTCTTTTGGATATCAACAATTTCAATCTTTTGACCTTGACCTTTGGAATTTGACTTGCATCTGAGACCAACCCTCACCATTAACTACCGTGTTGGAGCATCAACACATCTCGTTTATGCTTAATATTCATTGTTTATTCCTATTATAGGGCTATTGTGACAACTACATCTGAATCCACCCATATCAACACAGCAATATCAAATGAAAAATGGATCCATGATTATGTGTGTGTAATATTCTTTACATAAGACCACTACTACTACATTTGGCGCTCTAGTTGGTTTTCGATGATGGATGGTGCCTTAACACAGGATAAAGCAGTTAGCTGATGAATGATATTGGTCAACCTCTAAATTCCTCCTTGTGAGAGCTACAATATGTTTTAACTGTCAACAGTGAGTTTTGTGCTGGTTGACTTTAGCCTAAATTCAATAGTGATAAACACTATGAACTGTGATTTTATATTTTGAATTCCATGTGCATTGACTCTGTGGTGATTCAATCGGAATTACTAGTATTCCACCAGCAATTGGTAAAAAAGTCTACCATACAGCACTTGTTTACCTAACCAGTATAAAGTTAAGAATTTTATACTCCCTGCTTCAAAAGTGGGTGGGTATATATAGCTATAGCAATTCTGATGTCTGTTTGTACTTTTATCTGTGTGTCTGTTTTATTTTTATCTACGTACATGACAATTGAAAACAAAACATTAAAAATGTGCCCTGTCCTTATTGTATTGGTAATTGATAAATTGTTTTAAATTCAGATTCTTATACTAACATCTTTGCACTGCACTGCATGATACATATTTATATCATTTAAAAACTGCTGACTGGACTGAACAGATGTTGACAGAGCTGTGGTAGCTGTGGGAGAATGTACATAATAGGTACAAGTAATGCCTCCCCCTTCTTAGACACATGTTTGATAGGTATTAATGTTTGTTTGTTGATCAAGTGAAATATAGTCGAGGTGTGACAACAGTAAGGGTAGATATAGATTACATGTCTGTCTGTCTGTTGTAGTTTATATTTGCAGTGAATATCATCAAAGTACATTACTGAAATTTTTGGTACTGAGTAGAGAATATCTAGGGAGTAGACTTGAACAAGACTGCCACTATTTTTAGGTCAGGTTACCTATTGCTATCCGTTTTCGTCCGTCGTCGTGCGTTGTTCGTCGTGCGTCGTGTGTTAACATTTGAACATTTTCAGCTTCTTCTCTGCAACCACTGAACCAATTTCAACCAAATTTAGCATAAAACATCTTTGGGTGAAGGGGAATAAAAATTGTGAATTTCATGATCCCTGCCCCCCCTGGGGCCTAAGGGGTGGGGCCAAATCCACTAAAATTAATGCAATCTTTAAAAATCTTCTTCTTTACTCCTGGACATCAAGCAGTCAAACCGTTTGCATGATTGTCATCAGCATTAAGTCCTTTACCAAAATTGTGAAATTCATGGCCCTGGGGTCAGGGGTTCTAGTGCTAGGGCGGGGCTAAATAAGTATATAGTGAAAATACATGAATTCTTTCAAAATCTTCTTCTCTGTTCCTGGGTATTAAATAAACCAACTAAGTACATAGTTATGATGAGCTAGAGTGCCTATACCAAAATTGTTAATTTTATGGCCCCAGGGTCAGGGGTTCTGGTGTTAGGGCGGGGCTCTA
>PRKT01000071.1:1150907-1161425 GCA_003671525.1 Saccostrea glomerata
GGGAGAGGGAGTGGGGAGAAAGGGAGAGGGAGTGGGGAGAAAGGGAGAGGGAGTGGGGAGAGAGAGGGGGGAGTGGGGAGAGGGATAGAGTAGAAGAAAGAGAGAAAAAGAGAGTTAAGAGAGAGAGAGTTGGAGATAGAGAGAGAAAGAGTGAGTGAGATTGGAAAGGAAAAAGGAGAGAGAGGGAGTGGGGAGTATGGGAGAGAGAGAGAGAGGAAATGAGGGAGAGAAGGAGTGGGGAGAGAGAGAGGAGTGGGGAGAGTTGCAGTGAAAGAGGTAATGGGAGATCTTGGAAATAGGAGAGATAGAAGTTGGGAGAGAGGGAGAGGAAGAGTGAATGGGGGTCAAAAGAGTGAGAGAGAAAGAGGGTGAGTTGGAGAGAGAGGGGAAGAGAGAGAGAGTGGGGAGAATGGGAGGGAGAAAAGGAGTTGGGGAGAGTGGGAGCGGAGACAGAATGTGGAGCTTTGGAGAGAGGGGGAGTAGGGAGATTTGGACAGAGGCAGTGGGAAAAGTCGGATTGGGAGAGAGAGAGGGAGTGATGAGTGTAGGAGAGGGGGAGAAGGAGAGAGATAAATTGGAGAGTGGGAGAGAGAGGAAGAGGGGAGAGTTGAAGAGAGTGAAAGAGGGTGGGAGAGAGAAAGTTGGAGAGAGGAAATGAGAGTGTGAGGGATTGGGAAGTGAGGAGAGTAAGAGAAATTGAGTAGGGAAAGGGAGAATGGGAGAGAGAGAGAGAGTGGTAGTTGGGAGAGGGAGATTGGGAGGAAGTGTGAGAGAAAGAAGGAGTAAGGAGAGTGGGAAAAAGAGGGAGTGAGGAGAGTGGGAGAAAGAGGGAGTGAGGAGAGTGGGAGAATGAGGGAGTGGGGAGAGAGGGAAAGAGTGAGAAGGAGAGAGGGGAAGAGTGAGAAGGAGAGGGAGAAGGAGGGAGTCAGGAGAGAGAGAGGAGTAGGGAGTCAGGAGAGAGAGGGAATGGGAGATCTCTGAAGAAGGAGAGAGATAGGAAGTGGGGAGAGGAAGAGGGAATAGGAGGGAATAGAGAGTGAGAGAGAAAGAGAGGGGAGAGAAAAAGAGAGAGAGAGAGAGAGAGAGAGAGAGAGAGAGAGAGAGAGAGAGAGAGAGAAAGAGAGAGAGAGAGAGAGAGAGAGTGGGGAGAATGGGAGGGAAAAAAGAAGAGGAGTTGGAGACAGAGTTCGGAAATTCGGAGAGAGAGGTGGAGTGAGGAGAGTGGAACAGAGGCAAGCAGGAATGGGGAGAGCGGGAGAGAGTGAATGGTAGAGAAAGAGGGAGTGGGCAGAGTAAGAGAGAGGGAGTGGTAAAGAAAAAGTTAGTGGGGAGTTAGGAGAGAGGGAGTGGTTAGATAGGTAGAGAGTGTAGGGAGAGTGGAAGTGGGGAGAGTGTGGGAGAGGGAGGGGGAGAGAGAGGGAGTATGGGGAGTGTGAGAGTTACTTTGGAGTGTAGGAAAGAGAGTATGTGAAGAAAGTGGGAGAGAGAGGGAATAGGGAGAGTGTGAGAAAGAGAGAAGGAGTGGGAGAGAGAGTGGGAGTGGGGAGAATGGGGGAGAAAGCGAGAGAGTGTGGAAAGATTGGTAGAGGGAGAGGTGAATTGAGGAGAGTGGGAGAGAGAGGAAATGGGGAGAGTGGAAGGGGGAGGAGGGAGAGTGGGAGAGAGAATGTGCAAGTGAGAGGATTGGGAGTGGATAAAAGTGGGAGTGGGAAAGAGGAGAGGAGAGAATGGGAGAGAGATTGTGAGGGTGAGAGAGAGTTTGGTAGTGAGAGAGAGGCATTCGAGAGAATGGGAAAGAGAGTGGGGAGAGTGAGAGAGGGAGTGGGTTAGTTGGAGAGTGAAGAGAGGAGTTGAAAAAGAGAGAAGTCGGGAGAGGGAGTGGTGTGATTTAGAGATGGGGAATGGGGAGAGAGAGTGGGTAGATGCAGGGAGTGGGGAAATTTGGGAGAGGGAAGAGGGATGGAGAGTGGGAGAGGGAGTGTGGGGAATGGGGAATAGAATAAGAGAGAGAGGGAGTTGGGTAACAGATGGAGTGGGGAGAGAGAGGGAATGGGGGGGTTGGGAGGGAGTGGGAGAGAGAGGAAGTGGGTAGACAGAGAGAGATGAAAGAGAGAGGGTGTGGGTTGATTGGGAGAGAGGGAATGGTGAGAATTGGAGAGTGGGAGATGGAGTGGGGAGAGAAAGGTAGGAGGGAGAGAGGGGAGTGGGGAGAGAGGGGGTAATGTGATTGAGAGAGAGGGATTGTTGAGAGTTGGACAGAGAGTGTGGGCAGACAAAGGAGAAGGGGAGAAAGAGGGAGTGAGGAGAGGAGAGATAGATTTGGAGTAGGAGAGGGAGTGTGGAGAATGGGGTTGAGAGAGGGAGTGATGGGAGAGAGAAAAGAAATGTTGGAGAGAGAGAGGGAGTTGGGGAGGAGGGTGAAATGGGGAAGAGAGAGGGTGTGAGGAGACAGGTGAGAGTGGGAGACAAGGAGTGGGGAGAGGAAGAGAGAGAGAGAATGGGGAAGGTGTGTGAGAGAGGGAGTGTGGAGAATTGGAGAGAGAGGGAGTGGAGAGAGAGAGGGAGTGTGGAGGTTTGGAGGGAGTGGGAGAGAGAGGGAATGGGGTTACAGAGAGAGTAGGGAGAGGGGTTGGGTGATTGTGATAGAAGGAATGGTGAGAATGGGAGAGAGAGGGAGTTGGGAGAGAGGGAGAGGGAGTGAAAGTGGGGAGAGAAATGGAGTGGAGAGAGAGGGAGTGGGCAGAGGGAGGGAGTGCAGAGAGTGGGAGGGAGATTGAATGCAGGGAATGGGAGAGAGGGAATTGAGAGAATGGGAGAGAGAGAGAGAGAGAGAGAGAGAGAGAGAGAGAGAGAGAGAATGGGAGAAAGTTTAAGGCCAAGATAAACAAATAGTGTGTTTTTTATCTCAATCTGAAAAAAATAGGGTAGGTCTGTAGGTAGGGATATCATTTAATTTTATTTTAACATTTTATTGCTTAAAATTCAACAGGGAAATCCTTGTCAAAACATTTTCTATTAATGTGTAGAAGATGTCCATTTTCTCAAACACAGAAGTGATGCAAATTAGGATTTCTGATAGTGAAACAATTAAGATTTGTTTACTTCCAGAGATTGGGATGGAACTATTCAGGATTCATTTCAGTTTTAGTTCAGAATGATATGGTTTGGGGTTTTTATTCGATTCGGTTCAATTAAACCTAAACCCTATATCATTTTGATAGGTATTAATCCCACCTCATAAGGGGTACCAGTCCTTAACATGCACACAGCAGTACTCATCAATCTCTTAATTGGATTTTAATTCTGTCATGACAATAAGGTCAAACATATATTCTTATATAAATTAACTGTTGACTATAAATAGGTCTTTACATACTTGATCATGTTGTATGAAATTATTATGGAATTTCAGAAGTCATTTCCTTTAATTTATGCCAAGAAGACATTGTTTAAATTTTTTATTTTCTGACAAGTCAAGATTTTGTTTATTTTCAGAAAAAGTTTTTTTTTTAGTATTTTTAGTTATTTTTTGGTGTTTTTTTTTTTGTTTGGTTTTTTCTTCCAGCAAATCAAGTTCAATTTCTAAATTATATATATATAATCTTTTCCAAATTACAGATTTTGAAATTATGCATGAAAATAATTAAAAATATTTCACAAGTTGTTTGTTAGTACATGTATTCCACACAGATGTCTATATGTACTCATGCAATATGTACAATTACCAGGTCGATGCCATAGTTAAACAAGAGGTCAAAGAAAGGGAAGCAGATAAAGTTAATTGTTTTTTATGTTCCATTCCATCACCATATATCCGTGAAGGGCTTCAAAAAAGACCTTTGCTCGGCATTCAGGGCCATTGAGCCGCCAGAGATTTTTACTGTGCCAAGTTGCCTGCCATCACATGGGGCCCTGCTTTTTAAGGACTCGCAACTTACACTTCAAAGTGCTGTGCACTTGGCAAAGGAATATTTCCAATCTATTTTGAATCAAATTGGGTCATTGCTACCAGGATTCAACCCTATATACAAACTTGCGAACACTCTACCAACCGAGCTACAATAAAAGAATGCTAATTAAAATTCTAAATATAAGAAATGTACAATTATGATGGTGACAAAATCTTTACTGCAATATTTTTCATTGTCTGTTCATGTAGAGCTCAATTTTTAAGAATTATTAATACTTGTTCACTTTTAACTTGGAGGAGAAACCTTCATAATTTGTATATACATGTACAAAGATTTTAAAAAATACTTGAAATGTAGAAAAATAAAAATATAACCAATGTAACACATGGCAATGTATGTTACAATATAATTAAGACAGCGAGTAATAATTCCTAAAATCTGATCAATTGATTTGTCAGGGCATTTAATGATACATGTATCCTAATTTTTTATTATAATAAAGTCACATTTACATTTATTACATTTAAAAGTGATGTAAGTATGACAGTGGAATATTGTTTTTCTTTTCCCCTATGTACATGTAACAGCAGGTGTAAGACGTACATATCAAGAATACATCAAAGCATGAGAAAATGATACATGTACATTGTCGTGACCCGGGCTTGACCAATGGAGGCGTTTTATGATCATCAGGGAACAGTCAATCAGTCTTGATGGATTAATACAGGTAATAATATCAACTTGGGTTAATTTTGATTATTTCAGGAAGGAAGACATTCCTTTTTTACTTCCACTATGATGCCAGTGAACATTTTGTTTTTTTGGTTTATATTAAGGAATAAACAATACATAGGAGTAGTTTATAACTAATTTGAGTAGGAGTAGAGGGTTGTCTCCAAGATTTTTGTGTGGAAACAATACTAATGGATCCCTATACATATACAATTGTATTGAATGTCTGAAATTAAAACATCATCTTTACCAATCAGTGAGTTTGTTTGTGGTTGAAGAAATATCCAAATTTGTATTCTTTATAGCCTCAAATTAATTTTACCAAGTATACTAAAAATGCTACTATATTGCTATTGGTAGTTTGGTTCAGATTGTGTTTAAAGGGGAATAACTCTTTTAAAATTATTTTCAAAAACATGCTTGAAAACTCTTCATCTCTCATATTCCCTTTGAAGTGATGAAAAAATTTAGACAGAAATTTAGTAAATATTTTCATCTCTTTTTTTATTATTAGATTTTAATCTTTAATTGAGGTACAATTTATCCTAGCTGTACATGTAACTAATAGTATATTTTAGTCAATTGTTTGATCAAAAATTATAATTTTCGAAAATGACTTTAAATGTACATGAACTAGCTAGGAATTTAGGAATATTACGATGGGAGAACAATGAACTTATGTAATTTTTTCTTTTATCCTAAATTTTGCCCATTTTCAAGTCCTAAACTATAAAGTATTTGTATCCGTTTAATGGCTTAGTTCTTAATGATTAAACACTTAATGACTTATGTGCAAAGTGGAGACAAAATACTTGAAGAATTAAGAAAATGCACGTGATTTTGAATTTGATATATAAGAACATGATACTACGCAGAAATTAAATTATGTAGGTCGTGTTTATTAAGTTCACGTGCCCTGGCATCTCTAAAGTAAACTTTTACATTGCAGGGGAAAAATTTGATTTGATGGAAAAAACCCAGAAATTAGGTGTAACTAAAATTTGGAGTGATATGTCAATCAATTTTATAGTAGCCTAAACAATGATTAAATTATAGCATTCTATAACCCACTTTCTTTGATTTTAAATGCATTATGTTTCTGTTTTAATTAAGTATTTGATATAACTTAATAATGATTATGAACTTAATATATAAGTAGTAAAAAAATAACTGCATGGTATTTTTGGTTTGCATCTTTTAATTGGTGTTTTATTATTTGATTAAATACACACTGACACTTCATGTATTAAATTTTTCTGTTTGTATCTACTTCTTGACCTAGCCACTAGATCAAATGTTGTTAAACTTTTGATTCATATATTGAATGACGTTTGTCAGATTAATCCCCAGATTTTGTTTTTGTTTTCAAGCAGGAATCATGCGACATGGTTATTTTTGCCTTGAGGGAAGGGCTTATGGCCGAGTCTGTAATCTGATTGGCTGCCTTTAATAGCATGACCTGCCAATATTATGGTGAGAGTATATAACATAGGGAGCCGTAAGACCATGTTATCAATGAGAACATAGTCAGAGGAATAAAGTACCCACTCAGAACCAGAATAAACCAGCCGTTAACCGGCTTCAACCAGCCTTAACATCTGTCCTAAAGCAACCTAAGGCAAGTACTTGTTTTCTAAACACTATATGTGTTTGCATGGCAGTGATGTATATTAAGTTTAAAGTGATTATTGTAAAAAATCCAGCATTTTCCTCAAAAGAAATAAAAAGCTTTTTTGCATGTTTCATTATTTGTACTATAATTAATGACCAAAACTAATGTCAATTCTGAGAGATTTGGAGAAAGAAGAGTTTTTATATTGGAAGTTTTTGAAAACTACTTAAAGATGTATTAATTCTCTCAATCAATAGTTGGCATGGAAAATTTTTAGGGTATTCATGCTAGAAACAAGTAGGAACTCTTTGGCTTTATTGAGAAGTAGATTCTGAGACATGTATTTATGCTGATTAAAATTAGATTCACAACTGGTTCAAATAATCTGTTTAGCACACTCAGCTATATTAAGTGTTCATAACTGCTTTGTTTCAGTATTGAAACAAAGGAATTATGAACATACATAAGTATGATAAACAGATTCTATAGAATTACTACACCCTCTTTGTTTCTTTGTCTGCCTTAGGTTACATGCAGATACTCTCTGATACAGAAATGGGAGAATTTTGCAAATCTGTGACTCACTGTTTTATGATTTTTTTAATGTTCTTTTATAGCAAGTGTTTAAATGCAGAAAGAAAAGGAATATATTCAATCACCCAAACCCAATAAATAATTAAGGAATTTAAACTGGGTTAATTTATTAATGACCTCAATAATAGTAAAAAGCAAGTACAGATTACAGACTGGTTGGGTTTGAGTTAATCTTTGTAAATACTCAGCTTAATTAAAAACAGACCAGTTTTTATCATGTTAAATAAACTCAGTTGAAAACAGATCAGTTTAATTTGAGTTAACCTCGTTAAGAAAATACAACTCAAATGTATAAAATACTCAGAAATTAAGGTTTGCTTTTATTTACTTGATGAGTATATAGTTTGTATATGATCTGCACATTTATAATTCCCTTTTTTGCTGACCTCTGTGAGTTGTATAGATTTAGGATTGAATCCTCCATATAGGAGCATGGCAGAGCATTCCCCGAGGAGGTTTGGTCATAATATTTTTTTGTCTAATTAGGCTAAATATGGTAGATATGTCTATAATGGCCGACACCAGAATCTATCAAACCAGAGAACGGTATATCTCCTGCATAATTCATCAGATTGTCAGCTCATGGGACTACTGGTGGCAGAAAATGTTAAAAACGCAGTCTTGTAGCGAGTTGATCTAGATCCATACATCACAAATATTGACGCAAGATTTCTAGATAACAATGTTCATTGTCCATTCTCTCGCACATCAAACTGTGTTAGTGGCAATATCACACTCTGTCAAATCCATTGTAGGGGGGTAATTGACAAATTCCTTGGGATTTTGAGAGGAAAAGATATGTTTTTTTTAATATTCTCGATATGTTGATAATAAACCATCTGTCCTGTTTGACCAGAAAGTCTGAAATCAATATCAATGCTCCTTCCTCTTTTAGAATAAGGAGATATCGTATAACCTTAGTTTATTGACATTCTAATATGGTTGTTTGTTTAACATTAGTGGCTGTAATGAAAGTCATGAGATAGTGACCACCATATGTCAATAACCTGTCATTATTTTTCATTAGGGAACTAATGGGATTGTAATTAATTTACCATTCTCAACTTTGAAACACTAATACTGAAGAGCCACAAATGCTTCAAGGACTTTGTACATGCATGATGTTGTACTTCAGATAGTACCAATATTATCTCTTTTAAAAGTTCTTATTATATATAATCACAATTGTAGATCATACTAGATGCCTCCAATTAAATACCTTGCAATGATTTAGTCATACATTTTCTCAAATGAAAATTGACAAATTCCAAAGAAAAAAAGTTAAATAAAATTGAATAATATACAATGTAGGAGCCCCTTTCATTAAAGATAAAGGGATATTTAGTGGATAAAAAATTGAGAATGTACAAGTCATAGTTAAAATATTGACATTAACCTCTCTCGTAAGGTGGACTAGCAATAGTGTCAGATATTTGAGCTAAGAATTAATAAGGTCCCATTCACCGAGTTAAATGAAGTGTGGGGGGTCCTTTGACCACGGTCCAATACTGGAAACTAGGAGAGAGAGGGGGGTATGGAGTAGCGTGGTACTGTGTTTATTCAAATCAAGTAACTCCTGTCCAGTACGTGTTGTATCAAATAACAATAAATCTAGTCAAGTCTGTCAAAATGCTCTTTATGTGAAGTGGTAGTGTATAGTTAAGTGGCCCCTCGAGAAATATAACCAGTACGGACTGGTTTTCTGTGTTCCAATGGGGGGGTTGTATGTTAACAGGATAAGGCATAAGAAACTGCATGCAAAGGCACCCCTTCAGGTTGTATTTGATAGACCATGTATTTCGTGCCCTGTGACTCACTTTAAGCAACCTGTCGAATCTTGCAAATGTTACGTAATTTGATCTAATTTGTTTTCCTCACAAGAAAGATTTTGAAACTTGATATTTTGAATAAAGTTTCCTCTATATATAGCGAAATTTGATCCTAGCACTAAAAAACTTTCTTTTTCATATTTTCAAATCTGATAAAAAGAGATTTGCGGGATAACATTGCGTGAAGGAAACCTCCTGATTAAAGTTTGTGACAATGCATTATTGTAAAAAAAATTAATTTATAGTGGGGGAAATCCAAGCATAAAAAATATGAGGCTGAAATTTATATATAAAATTATTAAAAATACATTTGCCAAAGTATCATATTCCGAAATAAATATGAACAGTATGGGTTGTTTATAGGATTATAAAAAAACTCTTTATGATAAAAAGAAAATAATAGGTTACCCGAAACTGCTGTACGTCTTCTAATTCAGAGGTTATAAAGGTCTGACTGTTGATACAGAATTACACCATTCACCCTTTACTAGGGTCTTTACCTCTAGAGGCATCCGCATGATATTTTAAAAGAAAAGAAAGAAAAAGTCAATTGTTTTTGGAAATATAAACTAGCACTGTAAAGTCACACATAGTAATGTCCTTGAAAATGTTTCTATATAACATGGAATTTTACTACGATTTATATTTAAAAGAAAAACAAATTAAACAACATTTTTTCGACAGTATAAATTTCTCCCTGGTAATGCTGTAATCCTCCCACCCCTTCTCCATTTCTTGAATGTATCTAATTTGAAATAATCGTGCATGATCCCTAATTTCCCTGTGTGTAATTTGTGTAATGCATTATGATTTTTTTTCCCTGTGTCTTAATTTCCTCTTCCTAAATTCATGGTTTACATGTATAACAATTCTGTCTTTTACAGGATGAACACCAAGATTGTAGTACTGTTAGTGGTCGTGCTGGTGGCCGTCTCATTAAGCGAGGCTCGCGGAAGGAGAAACAAGGGCAACAAAGATCAGGGTAACTATAGTTACATTTATTATTTCTTTATTCTATGTTATTCAGATATATGTGCTATTCTCAGAAATTAACCACTTGTAACTAAATTTGTGCATGCATATACAAAAACTCTTAAATACATGTATATAATTGTAACGGGAATAAAAACCCCACCCCCACTAAAAAAAAAATCAAATTTTGCACTGTGTAAAAATGTGTTTGAAAATAATATTGAGCATGGAATTGTGTATTGATTATTTTTCATTGTGTTTGCAGACAGATGTAGGTACAAGAGGGACAAAAGTGCGGGGAGGCCTGAGTGTATCAAGGGTAGTATGACCCTCACCCTTCAGCTGAAATCGGGACCAGCCGATTGTGAGCCCACCCTCACAAAGACCAAGAGGTGCCGAAACAAAGGTTAGTGTACAAATCCCTGTCAGTCACTCTAGAGGAATATTTATTGAAAAAGACATTTGAGTATGTATGATAGATACATGTAATTACTCAAAGTCAATATTATACCCATACTTCTTGGTAAAAGAAGGGACTTAAGAGACCCCCACCCCCCACCCCCTACCTCCACCCCGTAATTTTAAACACACATCTTATTAGTATCCATATTTGCCAAATCTCTCTTTTTCAATATCTTAATTGGAACACCAAGATTTAGTATAATAGAACTATATATTTTTTTGATTTTTTTAGACTGCAAATACGATGTGGTCAGCTCAGTGTGTAACCAGGAGACCAATAAAATGGTTAAAACTCTGCAGCTGAAGGAAGGAGGTGACGAAACCAAGTGTGAGAAGACCATGACAGTGGAGAAGAGGAGGTGTAAGAACAAAGGTAGGCCACTGTCTGATTGAGAGATGGGAGGGG
>PRKT01000071.1:1161544-1182339 GCA_003671525.1 Saccostrea glomerata
GGGGGGCAGTTGAGAATCTGTGGTTATGAGAGTTAATAGTTCATCAACAAGTATTATTAATTGACATACAAAAGCCTCAGCTTCACAAAGCAAGGGAATTTTGGTCCATGTTGAGGCTGTACTTTATCTTATTTTCCTCATCCTCCTTTGATGTAAGGATTTTGTGCTTTCTGAGAGAAAAATGGAGATATCTATTTCATGCGCATTTTAAAAAAACAATCTTTATTTTTGTCTTTAGTTAAATTTGAGATAAATTAAGAGATAAATTAAGCATCATTTACCATGACAATAAATTAGATTTTTGCTTTTCTGGCTCCCAGAATAGTTAATATATAGATATAAGTTGTTTACCAGTTTGTAACAGGTTAGAGTATAATGATTGGTGTAATGTATTTGTACAAGCATTGGAGAAATTCTCCAAGGATTATCTCTAATTAAGGGAAAGGGTCACTGCAATGTCATATTTGGCAGAATAGTGTAATTATGTTCCGTATTATGTGGAGAAAGTGATGTCTGGCCTCTGTATAGGCTTAAACAGCGAGCCTGTTGAGATATTATGGAGAAAGGAATTTGTATAAATAGAGAGCATGTCATAAAGGAGGAAGAATGTTATGAAAATAAAATATTTTGGTCAATTTTGTATAATGTTCTGCTCACCTCTATGCAGTATTAAAACTCAAAAGGCTAATATAAAGATTATATGGGCATTAAAACACTTTCTTTAATGTCAAAGTCTGCAAGGTACATATACAGTTGTATATTGTCCTTAATAACCTTATAAGATGACCTGACACTTTAAGTCTGATAAAAAAAATCGGAGGTTATTACGACTAGACGTTCCTTTTCTTAACTACCCAGGTAGGCATTGAATAAAACTGAATTTACAGGAAATGGGACAGAACATGTAAAGGATTTTTTTTTTCGGTGAGAGCTTGCACTGATAGTGTGGTATATCGATCTTAGTTGAGAGAAACCCAGCTACTGCAAATTAAAGGGTGTGAATGTTTTATCAGGAAGAAGCCCTTTCCGAGATTTTTATGAATGTATAGTCTCACTTTTGTGGCTCACTTCTTTGAAATTATTGATCAATATCTTGAAGTGAATAATATAAACGAAAAGCAATATTGAATTTAGAAGATCTTCTGTCTGAAGTGCAAACATTGTTTCAGATTTATGGTAATTTGTTCCTTTGAACACCCTGATATAGAAAAGGTACATTGAGATATGAAAAAATTCCTAAAATAGAAAAATTTGAATAGATAATGTTTTTTTTTCAACACCCTGATTGATTTTATACCAAACTTTCCCGGGATTGATAAACATTGTGTAATCAATACTTTAAAGATTTAGCTACGTTGAACTGAATCAACAGTCCAAAATTCTGTTCAGGATCATCAGATATTCACCTTAGAATGTTTGTCTTAATCTCCAGTCAGATTTCGTGAATTAAGCTATCTAGGTTATAATTGACTTTATGTTAGAATTAGATAATTAAAACAACTCAGACAACCTCCAGGTTTAATTGGAAGGTTTATAAAATAAAATGAAGTCTGCTAACTTATGCAGACATCTTGTTTAGGAAGGAACATTAAAGCTGAGTTAGAACTTTCGAAGGCTGTAGTTACGTTTTGATAAATGTCATGAAAGAGTTGTTAACATGGTTAAAATTTGCCCTGAATATTTTCTGTGAAAGAGATGTAAAGAAGTCGATTGTGAAGAACATGTTATGTCTTGAGGCAGTTAGGTAGAGACTTGAGTTGATATGTAAAAGAGTGGCCTAGTGTGTTTATGCAGTAAGTACATCATTCTTTTTCATTTGAATCCCCCTGAGAGGAGTCTGTCTAGAAGATCCCCAAATCAATGCAGAATCTACTTTATCCATATTGCATGATCAATGTACAAGTTCGTTCCTAAGATAGGATAAAAACACTTGATGTTTAATCATACCAGCATCAAAGAGATTTAATGACTCTGGTACACACAAGAACATTTTCACTTCAATCTAATGTGTATAGGCAGGTTCTTGTGTTTTGTCTGGTTCTGTTCAGTATTGAAGTTAAGTGGAGGTTTTACTTTTAAAGCAGATTTTTTTGGGGGGAAATTGTTGGTTGATTTTTATCCTCACAAAACTTTCCAAAAACTATATATTTTTAAAATTTTATAAACAATGCTTCAGATCTGTTATTTCATCAGGTTTTTATGTGTGTTTTCAATTTTTTTTATTTCAGGTGACAAGGCAGCAAGAAAGGCCGCAAGAAAGGAAAAGAACAGGCTTTCAAAGGCCGAGAGAAAAGCTGCCAGGAAAGCGGCCAAGGCCGAAAAGAAGGGCCGAAAACACAACAGAAGAGAAGGTACCACCCCCGCTATGATTGAGGAGCCAACAGCATAAGCACAAAAGCAGCACATTGTGCTAATGTGTGCTCTCCTATGTGCTTCATGCTCCCTGGTTCTTGAGAACAAACTCATTGACTCAATTGCACCAATGATTCATCCACTTAAGTTTTGTTTTAGATTTTTTTTATCTCTCTCAGAAGGCAAGATTAATTATAAAAGAAACCAGCTTTTAAATTAAAGATGAGATTGCTGTTTATAATTGCTTTTTAAATCTTTGAATTTTTAACATGACGGCCTTTTAGTTATAGCTAGTCAATTTTTTTTACCAGTCGACAAAGCACAAGGAATGAGTTAATTCATCATTTATCTCGAGGGAATTCATAGTTCATTAAGTGTTCACTGCATTTTTAGGCATAATTTATAATTTTTACATAAAATTAGTCCCATGTAAGCATGAATTTATACATGTATTTCCATATAAGTATTTTACATTGTATATGCATGTATGTTAGAGAATTTTCTATTGCACAAAGCGGAAGATTTTTTTTTTGAGGAAAGACCTTTTTCTTTTTGTTTTGAATGTTGTTAATTGTTGATTTTTATTTTTAAAAAAATTCTTTGAAAATGTAGATAAAGTTCAACACAGGCCAACCTATGAATTGTTGGTTGGTGCACAAATAAATTCTTAATCCTGTAATTCACCAGGGAAAAAATCAATCCAAGATTCGTTTTCTCACTGATAATGTACTGAAAGAAAAGTTGTCCCAAGAATTTTTTGGAAAAAATGTAACAGAGCTTGTACTTTAAACCAACAATTTAAGGTCTGCCAATAATTTCTTTGTTGGCTGGTGATTAGGGCTCTGCTAAATTTACTGTGATCTGTAGAAATCAGAAGCTTCTCTTTGTACTTAAAGTGAACAAGTTTTATTTTTTCTATTGTGTTTTATAGAAATTTTCAACTGTTTATGAAAGACATTTTAATATGAGCTGTTTAACCATACAATACAGCCTTTGTACTTAATCATTGTGTGTATTGTTTTTATATCTGTGCGGTTTCTCTTCTCATCAGTCAATAAAGTCTCTCTAAACTTGATCTTCGTGTTGTAGTTTTTAGAACATTTTAATTAGTATTGTGTTATAGTTCTATACATTTAAAGTAGTTCTTATACACAAAGTCCAGTTGATTCAATAAACATGGATTTACTATACAGTCAAACTGTTGATCATCTCTAACTCCATGCGACAGAGGAAAACTTTGAGAAAATATCCAAGGATTCGAGACTAATAAAGAAATAAGGAGTTGGTACTTCCAAATTACTTTGACATATCCAGGGTACTCAAGATATCAGTGTTTGAGATTGTAAAAGTTCAACTGAGTTTATATGTAGAATGTGGCCTTTACATTCATATTTGGAATGTTGGCTTTATCATCTGAACAAGATACGTACCTGATTGTATACTTGATTGTTAGTATATCTGATCTAATTTCTTTGAAATTGTTTCGTAATTGTACATACATGTTAAGTTAACTTATAGTACAAGTAAAGATAACTTGAGCACCCATTCCTCAAATCATATCTAATATGTCAAATTGATTTTGGAAGTCCCAACATATTTTTTCTATTAGTATTATCCTCAATAGAATTCTTGGTTAGGCCATCTTTAATAAATTGATTGCTTGCCCTCAGCTCCCAACCGACTGACTAAAATGGCCTGACTCGAAAACTTTTTTACATTCCAGGACATGATATTTTCTTTTTATTCTCCTTTTCCAGGTAACATATATGGTGAAATTTTCTGGAAAAGATTTTCCCACCTACATTGAACTAATAATTTTACCCCAGGTTGGGAGGGGGCAAGCAAACATTATTTAAAAAATGGCCTTATTAATTATCATAATCTTTTTCACTCTGTCCCATTGAGTTTGTGACAATCATCAGCATCAGAAGCAAACTGAAAGTGGGAGGACGGGCAAATTGAAAGAGAAAAAAATCAATCCCAAAAAAAAACAACTTCACATAATGACAAAATAAAAATGAAGGAAAAATAGTGATACTCCAAACGTGAAAATCCAATTCTGGGGTGGGGAGGGGAGGGGAATCAAATTTCTATAAATGCTAGTTTTTACTTACACTCTACCACTTACCCTTGTTTGATTACACCTAAACCTCTGCCTGTGGAAAGGGGGATGGGTGGGTTGGATAAACCTATGCCCCTATGTTAAATGGCAGTAAATTGTGTATATCTTTGCAAAAAAGAAGGGGTCAACTTAGCCCCCCATCCCGTTCTGACAATGAAGGAGGTGTGACTATAAGATCAACAAAAGAAATTGGGAAGTGTTGTTTGGAGTTAATGTCAAAAGATGCTAATAAAGGTAGAGAAAGAGAGAAGATGAACATAAAGAGGGTTTTGATGACAAAAAATATTGAGTGAAACTTTGTCAAATCTGGATGTTTTGTAATCCAAAACCTTGTCTAATACCATGTAAACTTTAAGTTCCATTGCAGTGAATTCAATTGTTTTTAAATGTTGTCGAATTCAGGATGTTCCCTCTTCAGAACCAGTGTTTTCTGGATAGGACAAGTTTTGTACTGCATAGTACATACACATGTATATTTAGTAGAAACCCGTTGTCAAAACTAGAAAGGCGACAGTTTAACTCTGTCTTTCAAAAGGAACAAAGATGAAGAGAATTTTGAAAGTTAGGAGACTATATGTAAAATTAGACAAAATTTCAATGGTTGGTTGTTTAGAATGTTATATAATACCCAATCCTTTCAATCTTTAATCCATATGGAAATGAAGATAGTTAATAATAATGTGGCTATCAGAGAAGAAAGTATAAGCAAAATTGTAATTATACCTAAAAGAGTTCTCCAATTTCTTTCTCAAAATCTATCACTATTTTTATGCCCAGCCATGAATAAAAATGGCAGGGGCATGTAGTGTTTGTCGTACATGTTTGTCTTAATTTCGTTCTTCCATCTGTCCTTCCTTCAAGATATTTTTATCAAACTTCGATCCTAATACATACTGATAAGAGCTATTCAACAGCAGCAACCTTTTTTTTTTTTACCTTGACCTCACTTTTCTTAAATTTGTGTTTAGCTCAGTTAAAAATAAACAAAAACATTCAAGATAGTGTAACCAAACATAATTATGCTGATACATGTTCAAGTAAGCCATTCAACTGCATAAAAAATGTTAGACCTTGAACTTTCGTATGACCATGACATATAACTTTTCTTAAATTTGCATTTTCCTTGGTTTTAAAGAAATATTTTTATGTAAGCTTATGCACTAGCTTATACATAATTTGGTAAGAATTTATCATCTACATCAAACTCTTTAGATTTTGGTTTCAACTGCAAAGAAACTACTGTAACAGTAAAACTCATTTAGTATGAACACAAATATTGTTAATTCACAGATATCGTGAATTTTTTTTTTATCCCAAACTATATAAGTTTGACAAATTTCTTATATACTGATATAAGGTATTACGGAAATAGCGTAGTGACTTACTGTACTCAAGATATTCTTCATTAGTTTTATGCACTAATAAAAATTTTCATGTTAATTATTAATATCCCCTCAGTGGGACATTCAAGTCCTATGGACATATTTTTGGTTTATGTTGTTACCAAAAGAAAATTAAGTCTAGTCAAGATTTTGATTTTACATAAGATCAAGGTTATATCCATATAGGCAAAGGTCTAATACATGTACTATGATTATTTTTTCATTGCCATCACTATAGAGGCATACTTCTATTTGTCTCACAAATAAATAATTTTTTGTTGTAATGATCTGTTTTGAATAATTGAACAAGAATAATTATACAATATACCCTAGCACCTGAGTATATGAAAAGTACATGAATGAGACAGAATTCATACCATGATTGTGAAATGTAATCTAAGATAGCCTGTATTTATAGTTTTCAGTACTGGATATATTAATTAAAGTACTTTTATAATTAAAAATACAATTCTAGATAATTAGGGATTTAATTTTTCATGACAGAGTGGAATAATGGCTATTGGAAAATGAAAGATTTTTTTGTACATTTTACTGATCCAATAATTTAACTATATTGCAGAATATGATGTTAAAATTTCCCGTTTTCATAAATTGTATTAGTCTAAAACTCTAAATGCTCATTGTCTCCAAGCAATACTACATTAGACCCTGGCAGATGACCAACTCCATGTTTAGTTGATATTTTAGGGATTTTAAAGGATTGATTTTGTGGTTGTGATGCTATAAGTTTACTCAATTTCCAGTGGTATTTTAGAGTCTGGGCCCATTACTTGATGGCTGTATTGAGCTTAGAAAGTGTCAATGGACCAATTCGCAAAGCAGTTTTTGTCTAGAAAATTGTGATTGACACATCAAAAGGCTTCCAGCAATGAAACAATATTGATCTCATGGATGCAATATTTTAGTCTGTAAAGAAAATTACATCTTTTGTGACATTGTGTAAATATTTTCTCAGATAATTGTTGGTATCAATTTAATATGGCTTGCTTTCTATAGATCATATAAGGCTCTGGCATTGGTATTTCTGTACAGAAAAAAAAGTGTTTTTGCATAAAATCTATCTTTATCAAGACCCTGAAATTCAAATCAACTATACTGTATTACTGAAGAAGTGCCACGTCCTTCAGTTTGAGCTTAATTGTTATGCAATACAATATGTCAGAGTTTTAAAAAGGAAGTTTAAAAAAATTAACACACACACAAATTAGTTGATTTTTTTCAAGTGCTAGTACTCATATATTAGAATTAAAATTTTGATTGAAGTAAACAAATTGTAAAGACGGGATTTCTGGTTTGATACTTCTTTACACTATATAAACAGCAAATTGTTGTCAACATTATACAAAATGACTCCATTGCAGAGCCTGCAGAATTGGGCTATAATTGTGTGAGAGAACAATGATTGGGTTTTCTCATGTAATTACAAAACTCGGTAATATATGTCCTAATCATGGGACAGTTGAATTCAAGTCTGACCTCTAAACTAACTCTGAAGTTTTTTCACTGAAGGGCTGACCGCATAATTTAGGGTACAGTAAATACAATGGAAATGTCACTTTGATTTATATAAGCTAGTTTATAGTAAAAAAGAATTAAGGACCTGAAGCAACAGTGAAAAGTTTTTCATCACGTTTCATATGCTAAAATTACCATACCAGTATCTATTTTATCACAGGTAACTTAACATATACATCTGTGGATATTTAGATTCAATTTATTAAGCCCCCTCAAAGAAGGGAGGGCATATTGCTTCGCTGCTGTCGGTCAGTCTGTCGGTTCACCATTAGTTTCCTTTCATTTTCCTCGCAGAGGTTGCTCATATTGAAATGAAATTTGGTACCCATGCATATTTATTATAAAAATATCTAGGTCATGTTCTTTTTGGGACACCATCGAGTTTTTTATGACAGAGTTATGCCCCTTGGACTTTTAATTTTTTACAGCATTTACAGGTAACCAACCTTGTGGAAACACAGATGTAATTTATTATTACAGGTTAAAGCACCTGTGAAACACAGATCTACATTGTAATTTATTCCAGGCAACCACAATGTTCATTATTAATATGGTAAACACACCTTCTGATACACAGATAAGAGTTATTATAAGTTATAAATTACAGGTAACATACCTGTGAATGCATATAAAATTTATTATTTTTTTCAGGTACATGTAATTACATTTATGGATACACAGATCTAAGTTATTATTACAGGTAACCTCACCTATGGATACACAGATCTACGTTATTATTACAGATTACCACACCTATGGAAACACAGATCTAAGTTATTATTACAGATTACCACACCTATGGATACACAGATCTAAGTTATTATTACAGATAACCTCACCTATGGATACACAGATCTAAGTTAATATTACAGATAACCACACCTGTGGATACACAGACCTTAGTTAATATTACAGATTACCACACAGGATCTATGGATACACATATCTAAGTTATTATTACAGATAACCTCACCTATGGATACACAGATCTAAGTTATTATTACAGGTACCCACACTTTTGGATACACAGAAATAAGTTATTATTACAGGTAATCACACCTATGGATACACAGATCTAAGTTATTATTACAGGTACCTAAACCTATGGATACACAGATCTAAGTTATTATTACAGGTAATCACACCTATGGATACACAGATCTAATTAAGTTATTATTACAGGTACCTAAACCTATGGATACACAGATCTAAGTTATTATTACAGGTACCTAAACCTATGGATACACAGAACTAAGTTATTATTACAGGTAATCACACCTATGGATACACAGATCTAAGTTATTATTACAGGTAATCATACCTATGGATACACAGATCTAAGTTATCATTTCAGTTAATCACACTTTTGATTTTAATTACAGGTAACCACACCTGTCGATATACAGATGGTCCATGGGAAGCATGTGATGTAACCACGGACACAATGGCAAAAACCCTGACCTTGACCTCTGGTGACACCAATAACTGCCAACAAACAAAGGTCATGCGTAAACCATGCCGAAAATGTTAGTACCCAAGTAAGCAAAGTTGATTATGCACACTGAATTTGGTTGAGGGTTTTAAATTTTAAAATGAGTTTATTCATTTATTTATCTATTTATTTTGAAGTTTATAGCTTTAAAATTGTACAATATTATACAACGAAGAATTAAACTGAAATCAAGTAATTTTTTATCGTTGTCTTTTGTAGCATGCCAATACAAGGCTGGTAAATGGGGGCGCTGTGATCCTAAGACTGGTCTTGTAGAACGCCAGGATCGACTCAAACCTAACAGTGCTAAATTCTGTGCTCAGTATAGAACTCTGACTAAGAACTGCAGGAGAATGAAAAAGAGTGAGTCATTTTCAATGAAGCATTAAAAAAAAAACATATCTTTTTATAAAATAGCACTTTTTATATAACTGCATGCATACTCTATTGTCATCCATCCCCCCTTTTTTCACATATTTATGGAATTTTTTTTAAAAATTCCGATTAACATTCCTGTAAATGATATTTCAACAATTTGAACACAGAGATTATAGCAATACCATGACACATCAAAATAGTATTGTCCTGAAAAAAAATCCCTCAATAAAACTGTCACATGTAGTTATGAACCTTATTTGTAATCAGAAGCTGAATTTAACTTCTACTAAACACTGATTCCCCTAGCTTTCCACATTTCTTAATCTATTACTTCTGGCATGGAAACCTTGCACCAGTAGCTTAACCAAAGAACATTTGCATTCCTGCCCAAGAACAAATAATGAAAACTGAAGCAGGAGAAAATGAATATTTTGTAGCAATGGTCCCTTATTACAAGAATCTCATTCTACAAGTAATTTGTCACAAGGAAGAAGCAATCAGTGTTGAACAGAGGCTAACAATTCTTTTCCATATCCATTATTCTTTTAGCATGGCCTGAGCCCCGCGTGTGAACAAAATGTTAGAACAATCAAGTCTATGCACAAGCTTCTGTTTCTTAAAATGTACATGAGTTAATTTGTTCAGTACCCAATACATGATGTTTTACTTTTTAACTTTTAAATTACAGTGTTTAAACTTGTGAATGAATATACATCTGCTATACTAATCAGAATGCCCTGTCATCTACAAATCTATAAATACTTGTAACATTTCATAAAACCATGTACCATAGGAAACTCCTGCAAGTACACAGTGAGTCCATGGGGGCCTTGTGACCCAGCGACTAAGAAGAGAACCAAAGTTTTGACCCTGGTGAAGGGAAACGCCATCAAATGTAAATCTACAAAGGAGATTCACAGGCTTTGTATCAGACCTGATGGAAGAGGTTAGTTTGCTTGTCTGTGTTTGTGTGTGTGTTTGTTTGTTTGTGTGTTTTTTTGGGGGGTTGGGGGTGGGGGTGGGGGTGCTAGGGCCCGGTGTATGTGTGTGTGTGTGTAAAAGTGTAATATATGTATTAACCTCATATGCCCTGTATCAGTACATTTCACCTCATGTTGACCTTTGTACATCAATTCTTTTCATTAAAAGTTATTAATTCCATTTTTGTGTCCATATTTGATCAGATGTCATCAGAAAGTCTCATAAATAGACCTCAGATGTGTTTGAATGCTGTGAAAATAAAAGAAGAAAATGAGGTTTGATTGGAATGGTCTTGTTAGAATAGAGAATATAGATTAATATTGTGGTCAGCTGAAACTCTTTGTAGCAGCTGTGAAATCATATTCTCTGAACAAATTGATTGTATTTCACTCTTTCATTTTCCCTAATCACATCATGGATCGACACTAAATTGTATATAAAATGTACTAGAATATCACGTTCACTTAATCTTATATGGTTTTTCTTCTTTTCCTATTTTTTTATGGCAGTTTTGGTGGGGGATCTGATCAAATCAGTATATTTCAGTGATATTTTTTTTTTAAATAAGAGAGTCCAAAGGCTTTATGGATCACCTTAGAATATTTCTACTATATTACAGAACTGTAATGAATCCACTTTGTAGTATAAAATAAAATAAGTAAAAGTATTAATGTACATGGATATGCCCCGAAAGCAAGAGATTCATCAGGAGCCATGAATTTCACAATTTCAGAAGAGACATCCTAGCTCACTTATCATATAGGCATGTACATGTTTATTGTTTGTATGATAAATACCCAGGGACAGGCCTAGGATCAAGGATTTTCAAAGAATTTTTGCTTTATATTCACCATATAATCAATAGAGAGCTGTCCTAACCACAAACTCTTGAATCAGGAGCCATGATTTTTACAAGAGGCACCCTTGCTTTTCATAAATTCATGCATGCACTCAGTTTGTTTCCCAATACTAAGGGGCAGATATGGGATTTTCATAGAATTAATGAATTTTCAATTTAAATTAAAATAAGAGCCCTAAGGCTATTCAGAACTTCAGTCTCAGGGCTATCAATAACACAGTTTTGGAAAAAGCACCCTTGCTCAATGTTACCATGCACTTAGTTTGTTTGCATATTACCAAAGTGCATAGAAGAATTTTTCACACAAATAATGTATTTTCATTATAGAGGAAGTGCAATTTTTGGCACAAATTGTGTTCTTTTTCAGCCATATAAGTAGCCATTTTAAAAAAAAATCAATATAATGGTTTAGGGGTTCCTGAGAGAACAAGTTAAAAAATTTATGTAAACACGTGCATGATGGATGACACAAAACGAAAAAAGATAGCAGAAGGTCACCCAAGAGACCTTTAAGAAACCTAAAACTCTTTTTACTATAAAGGATTTTTTCTTTTTCTTTCAGAGCGTTGTTTCTTTGGCCAGTGGAAAGATTGGGAGGGATGTCTTAATGGGGTCCAGAAGAAACAGAGGGAGGTCTTACAAGGGGGAGAGGAATGTCAGATCCGTGCGGTCAGGACGAGAGCCTGCTAGTCACGGGGGGAGGGGAATATTAGATCCGCGCGGTCAGGATGAGAGCCTGCTAGTCACGGAAATTCTGTGTAGAGGAAGGGAGATGTGTGCAATCAGATCACTGAAAACAATTAGTGGTCAGGAGCTGATGGTTTTTGTGTTAAACTTATTTAAATATTTACAGTGTTAATTATCTTCTGTTCATATTGAATGGGACTAAGACTTGTGATGTTATATGATGATGTTTCCTCAAACATTTTTTTATATTTAGGAGGTAGATCTGACTGCTTTATACATATATATGAAATTTTACCCTATTTTATCATGATGCAAGAATTTGGAAATTTTTATATACAGGTTATAAGTATTAGACTAGTAATTTATTTCCAAATGAAAAAAATATTTTACATTATCATATAATGGATAACAAGTTAGACAGTGCAATCCACACTAGTATCATTTAATCCAACATAATCTTCAGTGAAGAAGTTCAATTACAATGGTGCTGAACGTTTTTATTAAGTCCTTATTTTCAATTTCCAATTGATTTTTCTCCTGTTAGGGGATTGGTGGGTTGCATTTCAATCAATAGTTCCAATTTATGTCATTAAGGATATTAGCACAAGATTTTGTAAAATTGACTCTATATGTTCCCAGAAAAAAGATAGATGCATGGAAATATCAGAAGTTTAAAAACAACAGGTGTAAAAGAGGCAAAATTTTCTGCACTTGGACTCAATTTAGTTCAGTTGGGCTGTGATGTAATTCCTTTATAAACAAGCACATTACTTAGCCTTTGCTTTTTAACTTATTTATAATTCTGAAGATAACATGAGCTTATTATCATGATAATCTGTCATAAATATCATTCCTCTTCAAACTCAAGATTTATATATCCAATTTGTTTTATTTATTATCAGATCTTGATTTCATGTGTCAACATGATTTTTGTTCTGTGTTCTTCTAGAAAAATATATTTATGAATTTGAATATTTTTTGTTGTAAATATATAATGAACAAAATGTGTTTGTGAAAAATTGATGCCCCTGTTTGGCAGCTTATGGGGAAGATCGAAGTTTTTCAAATGCAAGTCAAAATCAAAGGTCAAGGTCAAAATTGTTAGTACATGTCATGTATCCAGAGAAAGGTCTCATCACAAGGTTATAAGAATACACATGTGAAATATTGAAGCCCTAGTACTAATTGTGCAAAACTTATGGCCAAGGTTAAAGGTTTAAAAGTGAGTCAAACTCTAAGGTCAAAAATATTTATTACCATTGAAAGGTCTTGTCACAATGAATATCCATGTGAAGAATGGAGCCGGTGTATTCCTTGTGACAAGACCTTTCTTTGTATACCACCAAATTTTACCTCTTGACCTCAGAGTTTGACCCACTTCTACCAAAAAATATCCAGCTTTAACCTTGGCCATGACTTTTGAACAGTTGGTTCTAGGCCTAGATTCAAAAGTTATGGGTAAGGTTCAAGTTTTGCGGACAAACAGAGAGATAGACAGACAGGGCAAAAACTATATACCCCCAAATCTTTGATTACTGGGGCACAAAAATTCAGTTTGTCTCTAGTAGAAATTTGATTACATTGATAATATGACAGGTAATTCTTGAGTTTTGCTTGCTCCAAGCAGATTTCCAAAGAAATTTCTTTAAAGCAAAATTTAAATAACAATAATATACACATGTACAAGGGTTGATCCATAATAATTCAAAACGTTTTGCCTATATCTGAATAAAAAATTAAAGGCAAAAGACAAAGTCAAAGAAGATAGATAACAATTTTGTCAATAAATTCTAATTTTTAAAGATTTATACAGCAGTTATGACATTACATTTGAATCAACCCACGTAATTATTCCCTCAAGAACTTGCACAAACATGGTTGTGAGAAAATTTTATAGAAATTGTTAAACATTCAGAGGAAACTTGTTTGCCATTAGCAACTCTCATTTTTCATGAATTTTAACAACTTAATTGCTCTCTGTGCACTATATAATTATGGACTTCTAATATAATATCTTATTTTAAACATACTTTCCTGAACTTATTGATTTCTAGCCAAAATTGATAATATCAGTTAGAGTTTTAAGAGAATACACTTGGGAAAAAAGGAAGAAAAATAATGATAAAAATAAAGGAAAGACAACTCTTGACTTCTACATTTGTAATGATGTAATCACAATGAATTATTGAACTTATAACGGCAAATATATGTCTAGTTATAATAAATAATATCGGTATATACTGTATGTGGACATAAATTGGTGTATTCAAAACTTAGCTCAATATCTAGATATCAAGTCGTTGGCATATTTAAGAATTAGCAACACAACACCAATGCTGCATACCTTGTGTTTATAAATTAATTTTAAAGATTTCATAGCGGACTTCATGAATTAGCTTATCATTGTCTGCGCCAGAGTTGCTTGAATATTAAGCCCACTATTTTAAGTAAACTTACAGTATAAATTATATGTGCAGTCATCTGTATTCTTTTAATTCATGCTTTTTATTACATATAAAATCTTGGAATAAAATGTCAAAGGAAACAGAGAGACAAAACAGTGTTTGGTTTTGAATTTTAAGTTTAATCATTAAGTAATCATCCTGCTCGGCAGAAATGTATGACACGCCCTCTTATATCACAGTCATTAACTATCACTCCCAGAAAATGATCCAAACACACAACATGTACAACAAAACAACAATTATAACAAAATTATGCCATACACTGACAGACAGACGGTGCCTGTTTCGAACCTATGTTGAATGATAAACAAAAGTAATTCATTGTAATATTAATAAGTGCTATGTGTATATGTTTAGTATTACTCATTTTTGAAATAACACTATGAATGAAAACATTTACATGTTCCTGAAGTTATACATATAAATTCAGCAAAACTTTACTACATACTGTATACAAGGAAATTTCCAACCCCGTTTTATTTTCGCCCCTTTGGCTCTTGTCACAAGTGGGTGAATTTAAAAAGGGGTGAATTCAAACAACACAGAAAAAATTCTTAAGCAGAACTATGACTGGGCGAATTTAAAATGGGTCAAAATTGTTTGCAAGTGTAAAAATGCAAAAATTAACACTTTATACATATAGTATTTGTTGATATTATATATAAATTATACAGCATCTAGAATTGTATCGTACCAGTAAATAGAGAAGATAAAGGCTAGCAAGAAAAATTCATATGCTCTGACTGCTACAAATACAAATGTATAATGACATATCATTAATTGATTATTCTATACTTTAGACACCTAATAGTACAATTTCACTATTGAAACAGAGTCCATATCATAGACATTCAATAATTTTAGTAGCACTGGTTTTTTCCCCTATAAAACAAAAGTCTGGTTTTATCTGTAAATCAATCAGTCACTGTTCATCTGTAGAAGGGAGTTGATGGTTGCGTCCTTGTTGCCACGGTTAGCCTCAAGCACTGACCTTATGACCTCGTCCTCCATATTGGGGAACATGTCCTTGACTTGCTTGAAGTCTTCTTCTGTGAATAGAGGGCGTTGTGGTTGGGGGGTTCCCCCTTGTTGAGGGTAAACTGGCATTCCAGCGGGCACAGGTTGAACTATAAAATAAAAGAGTTTAAAGTTTGTATTAGAGTAAAATTTTGATCTCATCTCAGCAATTGAGTATATCTTAAAACGGTAGCAATAACAATCTAAACAAAGTATTCTAGGCATTTTAAATTTTTTTTGGGAAGTTATGGAAAGAACCACGTACTCTAACTCTTGATTCCCGCCTACATTTTGCACCCTTTAAATTCAATTTTAATGGCAATTTGGCCATTAAATCTTGGTTTAGTACAAAGAACAGATCTGTGGTAATTGATAAATCATTTTAATTCCAGCTCTAGATAGTAAATGATCATTAATTTCAGCTCTCAAAAAAGGGGGGTAGACGATATTTTCTAGTGAAATCGAACTTTCAAGAATCACTTTATTTTGAAATAGTCTTTAATATGATTAAATGTATTTCATATCTTTTCTTATGCTGTACACAAATAAATAAAACATATATAAATTATTAAAATACAATTATTTGGTTGTAAATAGCTTTAAAATTGGTGAAAAATCAACATTTTTTCGTTTTTTGTTTATAAACATATGTTCCCCCCCCGTGAAACACAAAAAGCGTTGGCATATATTTGTAAAATGACAGTCTATATTATCTGTAAAAAGGAATTTTTGTTTCATGGGGGGGAAAGATGTTTTAAAAATATTTTCCATTTTTCATTGATTTCTATAGTGAAATACTCAAGTTTTACCATAATTATAGAGTTATCTTTCTTTGATATCCCAAAAAAGTAACGTTTTATGAAAATTCATATAAATATCTATAAAAATTCTGAAAATCATTCAAATATGTTAACTTTTGAAAATTGACTTAGAGCTAGGCGGGAGAACAATACTATCGTTCGTGGTTCTTACATTACATGTCAATGGCTATTGTATTTTTCCTTGATATAGGTTTACACTTGTATAACAATATTAGATTGCTTGGCCAGATCTAAGACAATGAATCAAGATTATTAGTTTAATTAAGGGACCATGCAGAAACTGATTTAAATGATACATTGTGTGTGCAAAATAATGGAAAATCCCAAGGCAGGGTTTCTGTTCTAAATATGACAGAGAGCTACACTGTACATAGTTTTAACTGTACTGGTATCAACCATGACCTACATATACCTTTATAGATTGTATACAGAAAACTGCAGTCAGTGTTCTGATTGACACAGTATCATACTCTCAGGTATTTACCACAATCTACTTAATTGTACAAATATTTGAAGAACTGCCATAACCAAATAGAAACTACAACACAATTAGTATTGGTATATGTTACATGTATAGAAATAAACATAACTGTATAAAGGAACAATTAAAATTGCAGCACACTATTCATTTTTTTTCAAGATCATGCAAAAACATTCAAGACTAACCCAATGAATTCTGAATATATTGTACATAAACTAATTTTTTTTTTATAGGAAATGCAAGAACATGCATAAAAATTCCACTTAGACACAATGCAAGAACATCTGACAAATAAAAGAGAGAGGGAATTAAACCACATCAATATTTTTTTCTTAAATTACTGATTTGCATATAAAACAAGAGGCCCATGGGCCTTATAGGTCACCTGAGCATCAAGCAACTTTCCAACCATTGACTTTGGTTGATATTTTAAACCAGAGGCTATGGCATACACAATTTTGAAAGAGGCACCATTGCTCATCATAACACTTAGCATGCTTAGTTTAGTTACCTAATACCTGTAGGCAGAGCAGAGGAAAAAATGCATTTCAACAAATCAGTAATATTCAGCAATAATCAGTAGTGCCCCGACCCACAGAAGACCCCGACCCTAGGTTCACACATTGCAGAAATTTGGAAAAGGCACCCTTGCTGATCATAAATGTTTGAAGGCAGTAATTCATTTTCAGTATATAATTGGAGCCCCTCTCGGCTATGTTACCCTTGACCCACATGACCCAGGGGCCTTGAAATTCACAATTCTGAATAAATGACCTTGGTCTTAATACCTATGCATTTGAAAAAACTTTAATCTCCGTTTGAAGTGATTAGTTTATTTTATACCTTTATGTGATTTTTGCAATTCAAATATGCATACTTTAAAAAATAAACTGTGATATGTGATCCATGATATACTGCAAATTGATCCTTTCCTTCTTATTCCTATAAACCTCATGCAATAAACCTGGACACAAACACAACAAATTATATCAGATTATATCAGATTTATTGAGGTTTAAATTATTCAGTATATAATGCACTACAAGTAAACTATAAACATGATCACATGATAAAGATGATTATATAATTAATCAAAAAAGTTCTTGATCATATCAGCAGTTTGCAATAAAACATCTTCATCTAGAATCATACAATATATTTATGTGCATATATATGATATAGTATATATTTGGTAACATATTTATCATTGTACAAAAATCACATATATCATGTCATAATTTCAATCTGCATTCAATAGTTTTGTCCAAAAGCAATGTGTTAACCATTTCATAAAGTGTTATGATCTAAATTATTTTGTTTAGTTTTGAAAGCTAAAAATACTTGATAGGTAAAAACGTTTTGCAAATGTCTGAAATTTTACCATAAAACAATATTCAAAGCAATTTACACTTTTATTTATATACCATCTGAAAGAAGCAGGTTTACCTCCCTTTACGGGCTGGCCATTGACCCCTTCTTTCCACACTACTTACCTTCAAAAAGTGCATGCTTCATGTAGGTAATTTCAGACACTTACAACATTAAAAAGATATTATGACATCTGACTTGATAATTTTTTTTAAAACCAAATTTGAGTCCATTATACTGTAGTAAGTTGACATATTTTTATGAATACATTTCACTGTCATTGACATATGCACAAGATGTAAAAAATTAACCATTGAGTTATCCTAACCTTTTTAAAATATCATAAAAAGTGTATTGAACAAACAAATTTAATGCAACCGAACAAGATGAAAAATATTTGAAATTATTAAGTACATTGTTAAAACCATCTTGCTATGGCAATTAGCATTTCAAAGCATGGCAAAAACAAAAGAAAACATAAAAGTTGCATAAAAATTTCCTATATCATTAAATACTACATAATATAGTGTGATTTAGTAATCAAAATTTAAAAATTGTGCAAATGGAACTCATATTTTTATATTTCACAGAAACAGCTGCATTCATTCATTTTTAGAACAACTTTTTTAACCTTACATACCGAAAACGAAAAGAAAGATTAAAAGTTGTTCATATAATGAGATACAAAGATCATAAAGGTTTTAGGATCATGAAACAGAATAACGAATGTGTACTTAAGGATAAATATTAACACAAACTTTTTCCTTCAAAAATTCATTTATCTTAATTAGGTGCCTCTCTCACTTTAAATGTGATATTTGTTTACTTAAACAACAAATATGTTTGGCCAAGCAACATAATAAGGCAAAAAAAAAGAAGCAGAAATGAAAGTGATCAATAAGTTTTTAATTACATTTCCATGGAAAGGAATATTGAAAAATTATCAGTGTAACTCTTCTGTGTGGGATAAAAAATTTGTTTGTGGTATGTATCCTTAAAGAAATATGGATGATTGTGAGGGTGAATATGGTTCTAATATGACATTTATCACAATTAAAAAAAAATTGTCCATGTCGAGTTGAGAAACATTTCAGTATTAGCAATAAATAACAAGATGTGTTTGTGAAACACTATGCACCCGGCGGCAACAAAGTTCGGAAAAAGTTATTTTTAGCATTAAGGTCACATTCAAGGTCACAAGGTCATTGACCTTGGTGTCACTTAGAAGAACCTCTGATTAGTGGAGTTTGCATACCAAATATGAAGTCTCTATCTTTCATAGTTCAAGAGTTATGATGAAGGTTAAAGTTTGCAGAAAAAAACTATTTTTAGCATAGAGGCCACAATCAAGGTCACATGGTCATTGACCTTGGTGTCATTTGAAAGAGCTTAATTAGTGGAGTATGCATACCAAATATGAAGTCTCTATCTTTCATGGTTCAAAAGTTATGGTGAAGGATAAAGTTCGGGACAAACAAACAAACAAACAGACAGACAGGACAAAAACAATATATGCCCTGGATCTATCGATGCGGGCGCATAAAAACTTGATAAACTAAATAATAAATGATTTCTTAAATATGACTTTGAATAACAGAATGTAGATAACACTATTGTTTTACATGCAACACAATGAATATTAGTTTATGCAACAACAAAAAAAAAAAAAGATTAACATTTTACAAGTAACAGAGCACAGGAGTGTTCAAGTCTTTTCAGAGACAGAATGTTCCTTTTATATGTCCACTGGAGCTAGAGTTTGTTTTCAAGGAGAAAAGTATTCAGGATTATTACAATGTCTCATGTAGATATACTGATAGTCACTTGTGATATAGTTTACAAAGTAATTTAAGCAATGTAACTTATATGAAAGTACATAATCATAAATATCATAATAATTGCAGAGTTAATCATATATTATTGTATAATAGCTAATAAATACTTATGTATAGTACAAGAATGCTTTCTAATATATATCTACTACTACTAAAGTAAGATTATATAGTCTAGAATTTATATACCCCAAAAATTGAGGATTGAAATGCCCATGAGATGAAATGTTTATTGTTAAACTGTATACGTTTTACTGAAACAGATACATGTAGTACATTAAATACACAAAAATATGTAATATTGTAAAGAGTAAAAATTAACAAAATAAAACATACGAGATAGAAATAATACTTGATCAATTGTAATTTTATCCAGACTTAATGGAATCAATATGTGTGACCACAGTAGAAGACGTGCTATAAAGAAACAATAATTATACATCAATCAAATCTTGCAGACATGTACCCATACATTATGAACTTTTTCAAATAACAGTATATCATTCTTATTCAAAATCTTAGGAACACAACATTTCACTTATAGTATATTAATTAGAATATTACAGAACTGTTAACATGTGAATTTGCAATTAATTAGGTAATAAAATTACCTCCTATACCAACTGTAACAGTTTTTCAATGCTGTTGTGGATTTTAAATTGTGGATTAACAATACATTAATACATAAATTAAAGATAAATGAATAAATAAGTAGACAGTACAAACTATAAATAAACTATTGGGTGAATAATTTCATCTCATGGGCATTATAACTCTAAATCTTTTTTGTCCCAATAACTTCCAAATAGCAAGTAAGTAATTTAATCAATGCGATTTTAAATACATTTATATATAAGAAACATATTGAAAGTTATTGGGACAAATAAGGCAGTTGATGAGTGGCAACCCTTGTTTTGTCCAACCACTCTTGGCAGTTTGTAAATATTTAGCTTCCATTGGAAACTAAATATTTACATACTGCCTATTTTATGATCAAGCGGGTTTATAATACTATACATTGT
>PRKT01000071.1:1186237-1212190 GCA_003671525.1 Saccostrea glomerata
ACCACATGTGACATACTTATCTACATATGCTTCAATTTCCTCATTGCTATTTTCTTTGTGCTTTGGAGCATCACTTGTCCATACCAGCATATGAATATGCGGTGAACCTCGATTCTGGAATTCTACCCTTCGAAACTCATCAGTGACAACACCTAGAGGATTGTGAGGACTCTTAAGAACAGTATTGATGAAAAGTTGAACTCGGTTGTCAAAGAATCTTGCACATGTCACTGGATCTTGTTTAACTAGTTTGGATTTATCACTCCAATTCAAATCCTCAAGTTCTTCTGGTGACAAAGATTTTCCATCTAGCATTGCCAATGTTTTAAGCAGATCTTGCCATCTGGTATCAGCTGATGAGAGAGAAATAAACCAGGTTGGAAGACCCAACTGCCTTATCATGGCAAATACATCTTTTTTCTTTGATGAAAGATATGCAGGAGAATTTCGAAGTGTTCTGAATATGTAATATCCTTCATTTAATCTTACAATTTTTTCTGCAGAGGCTGGATTTAAAACTTGTTCTGCAGTGATTTTTTTACCCTCTGATTTACATCTTCTCAGTGCCAAGTTTACTTTGTCACTAACTTGCTTAATTTGAATTTTCTTCAATTTAAAAAAGATGTTAGGTACAGATTGAGCTGCTCGTCGATCAACACTGCGCAACTCCCATTTTGCAATATCACTGTAGTGTACTGGAACTTCTCGTTCTTCACTTTCAACTCTGCGTTGACCACAAAATATTGTAGGAAAACAGAGATATTCTGCATCTTTATCTGTAAATAAACTTATTGGCTTTTGGTTTTCTCCAGGAGCAAACACATAAAGTTTATTGGTATCAATGTCTGCTTCATCTACAAGTGTATCAGAATTGCCTTGAATACAGTCATCTGATGTAACTTCACAAAAACCATCATCATTACATTCAATTTCTCGATCATCGCTATCATTTAAAGATCCTATCAGTTCTTGTACTGTTTCCTCATTACTTTTTTCTATTTCATCTTTCCAAGAATGGTCTATCACTATACCTGAATTCTTATACAATTCAGAATTTTTCATAAGCCATTGTAAAGCTGTTATTACAGCATTTGGACGAACATTTTCTGTGAAGCATGCTGATTTGTGAGATAATCTCTTCTTCAGTTTTACAGCTATAGTTACATGTTCATCTATTTGTCTTGGAAGTGCATTTACAGTTGGCTGAATATCAACTGGTACATTTACAATATTTCCTTTGACTGACATCTGACCTCCTCTTGGCAATTCTCTTATTTGCATAAATGGTATTCGTTGACATATTAATCTCTCTTCCAGTGGGTGTAAGTTCAAAGCATCTGGTTTCTCAGGCCATTTCATTCCATTTTTAACAGAAAGCTTAGGAATTTTCTCATCTTTCAGAGCTGAATAACAGGTTAAACATAGCCATTCTAAGTCATTCACAGATCTAAATCCAGTGCAGATACTTTTACTACTAGCACTAAGACAAGTTGAATCTAGTTTCACAACACTTTTCAAAAACCAAGTCTGATGACAACATGTACACACATAAATAGGACCAATTTTTACTTGTTCATGGAATTTCTCTATGCAATCTTCTAAAGAATTACCATGACACTTTTTCTTCACCAATTTGTTTTCATTGTCTTTAAATTCTGTATCAAGCCTTCTTTTAGCTTTAGAAACTCTATCACTTTCTCTTTCTTTTTCTCTGTTATTTCTTCTACTTTGCTGTTTACATAGCCGTTCCTTCTCCAACTGCTCTACATTGTCTCTTTTCTTTTTCTTTGCTTCTCTTTCTGTTAAACAAAATTCTGAATTTAGTCTTGCTTTTGTTTTACTTTTTAATGTACTTTCTCTGTCCTTTTGTTTTGTCTCTAAATTTTCTCTGTTTTTTTGTTTGGAAGCAAGTTCTTTCTCTTTAAATTCTTTACTTTGTCTTGCTTTTGTTTTACTTTTTAATGTACTTTCTCTGTCCTTCTGTTTTGTCTCTAGATTTTCTCTGTTTTTTTGTTTGGAAGCAAGTTCTTTCTCTTTAAATTCTTTACTTTGTCTTGCTTTTGTTTTACTTTTTAATGTACTTTCTCTGTCCTTCTGTTTTGTCTCTAGATTTTCTCTGTTTTTTTGTTTGGAAGCAAGTTCTTTCTCTTTAAATTCTTTACTTTGTCTTGCTTTGTTCATACTTTTTAATGTACTTTCTCTGTCCTTTTGTTTTGCCACTGAATTTTCTCTGTTTTTTTGTTTGGAAGCAAGTTCTTTCCCTTTAAATTCTTTGCTCTTCCTTGCTTTGGACATACTTCTAAGGTTACTTTCCCTGTCCTTCTGTTTAAACAGTGAGTTTTCTCTTCTTTTTCGCATATAATTTTTCATATATTCATTTCGATTTTCTTGCGGTGAATCAGAAGAGATACCTTTTCTTGACATATTCTCTTGGAACTCAAAGTACTTATCAATTAAAGAGGGTCTTTTGCTTCCCGCATTGGATTCACTTGTTATTGTTGTTACAGACACTGGCTGAATCTCAAACTGGCTCATCATTGAAATATTACAACTTTGATAAAATGCAAACATGTAGTCCACAAGTTCATCAATATTGCTAAAAGTGATTTTAACAGCCCTGCCATCTGCAGATGAAAGACCGTCCTCTCCATGGGAATGCGAATCAAAAAATACAGGACAGTTTTTGTCATTGACATATATTGCAGAGCAAATTCCTCCAACTATAATTAATCCTTGATTAAATCGTCTAAAGAGTAGCTCAATACCTGCCTTCAAATTATTACTTTGGCATGAGTGGTCCCAATCAATGTGAGTTACTGTTCCATAGATCTCTTCATGATAGCATATTTCATACTGGTTGTCATTCACAAAAACAGACTTGGGAAGTTCTTGAAATTGTAGCATTTTTGATACAAATTGAACAGATGACTGTAATTCTGCTATTCTGACTCGATATAAATCATCTGCAGCAAAGAGCACTTTATCAAGTTCTGCTGAAGTAGATGCACTTTGCAAAATGATCGACATCAAAGCATTGCATGTGCACTGAACTCCTCTTGAAAAAGGTGGAAATAAATTACTGGCTTGATTAATTGTTGCAAATAATTTTGTCATAGGCAAATTTTTCTCAATAAAAGACAAACATGAAGCATGTTCAAGGCAAGAGAAACTTTCATTTGCATTTTTTAAATCTAAAGATTTACATGTAATACCCAAAGGCATATTGCCCGATGGCAAATTTGCAATGTTTCTGGCGCCCGAAGGCAAATTTACAATGTTACTGGTGCCCGAAGGCGAATTTGCACTGCTTCTGGTGCCCGAAGGCGAATCTGCACTGTATCTGGCGCCCGAAGGCAAATCAAGTACTCTTTTTAAGGAGGCAGTATCCCCCCAGTCTTCAGCACTATTTTTTACGTGGCTAGCTTCCACGAGTCTGAAAGGTCTGTCGATTGTTGCGTCAATTGTTGGGTCTTTTGTACTATTTTTTACGTGGCTAGTATCCACGAGTCTATTGTCACTGCTGGCACGGCTCTGGTTCCCCATCTTCGCCAAGGCCACCCTCCAATTCTTCTTGCGAGGCATCGTCAAATTACTTCAAAATATACAAAAAAATTCAATCAGTATTACTATTCCTACAGAAGTACTTACTTTTCAATTATATCTCTAAAACAACAAGTAAAACTAGAACTGTCCAAATGGGACAAAATACCCCCCGTTGGGTTTTTCAGAAGTGCTAAATCATAAAATATTTTATGGATCTACGAGAAAAGAGAAATAGTAAAATATCTTTAGTGCAAATGTAATTGCTCATTATATTTTTTATAAATGAAATGAAGACGCAGCCTAATAATATTAAAAAAAAAAAATAGACTAAATATACAGACCAGACATGAATTATATAAACTTTTTTTGTCAGTGACCTTGAACTTGCATAAATGACCTTGGTTCAAAGTCATGACACAACCTCAGGTTATAAGCAATGTTTGTGTAAAGTAGTAGATTCAAGTTTTTCCATTAAAAAAGATATGAACCAGACACGGATTATGAAATTTTTCTTTCAATGACCTTGAACTTGCACAGATGACCTTGGATCAAGGTCATGACACACCCTTAGGTCATGAGGAATCTTTGTGAGAAATAGGAACTTACCAAGTTTACCCATAAAAAAGATATGGACCGGACACGAATTATAAAATTTTTCTTCCAGTGACCTTGAACTTCCCCAAATTACCTTGATCCAAGGTCATGACACACCCTTAGTTCATGAGCAATCTTTGTGTGAAATGAGAACTTACCAGGTTCATCCGTAAGAAAGATACTACATTATAATGTAAATGGGGTCAGCTCACTTATATTGGATTACTTGATATCGCGATTACTAAACTTAGCAGAACTCTTTCACGATAGAGATAGGAAACGTCTGTTGGATGGGGCAAATGTGCTATTTAATGAATACAAGGCAAGATGCATCATTAGAATTTATAAAGACATATAAGTAAAAAAACCTGGTGGAATACATTGCTAAACAGTCGCAGAACAAGCCTGATTATTTTTGACAGGAGCTTATCCTAAAATGTTACATTTTTAACGATATTTTTAACTAAGCTGGCTCTCCTCACTAATATTTATTGAAAATTGTCACAATGAAAAACTGAAATTTTTTCTAGATTCTTGCGATACATTGTTTTTTTTGGCGTAAAATTGTTCAAATCATTCGATTGTCACTCCTGTAAACAATGCCATGTACCCCAGTAATTTCATGGGATTTAGAGCTTTCTTGACTCCCCTGCAAAAGAGAGGTAGTATGTTAGATAACTTCAAGGTACTCGCACTATTACGATATTACTGCTTGTAACTCTTTGAAGCCAGTAATATTAGTTGATTTGAGAGAGGTTTATCAAATATCTAAATTCTAATTTATAGAAAAATTTTACATGTCCAGCCCAGCATCTAAACATTGAATTCTGTTAGCCCATGGCAAAATGTGGACATCTCGGGCGCATGGTTATTCAAACACTAATATGGACCAGACACGAATTATGAAATTTTTCCCCCAGTGACCTTGAACTTCCCCAAATTACCTTGGATCAAGGTCATGACACACCCTTAGTTCATGAGCAATCTTTGTGTGAAATTAGAACCTACCAAGTTTATCAATAAGAAAGATATGGACTGGACATGAATAATGATTTTTTTTCTTCCAGTGACCTTGAACTTCCCAAAATGATCTTGGCTCAAGGTCATAACATACCCTTAGGTCATGAATAATCTTTGTGTGAAATTAGAACCTACGAAGTTGATCCATAAGAAAGATATGGACGACATGTTTGCACAGACAGACTGACAGACAGATAGACGGACAAGCTGATTCCTATATACCCCCCAAAAAAACTTCGTTTGCAGGGGGTATAATTAAATCTGGGCCTAGGATAGGACTTGAGTTGAGTGTTGAAGTTCTGACATCAAACTAAAAATATGTCCCTAAAAACATGCATTTGCAAACTGTCCGATTTGTTTTCAATTTAGATTCCTTATTTTATAGACACGTCATTTACCTACAATACTGTAAATCACTTATTATTCACAAGAACTTTATTTTCGCGCAATTACATGAAACGGTATGCTTGCCAAAATTCATTCTTGCATATAATAGAATTCCTTAAGATTCTATAGAGCAATGACCACAATTCGTGAAAAATTTGTCTCGCTAATAAAGAGTCAATGCCTTTCTTGCGAAAATAAGGTTTGCAAAAATTAAGTGATCTACAGTATATAAATCCTACTTCATACACAAAATGAGAAATTTATTAGATAAATAGCCAATCAAGGGCAAAAAGAAATGGGCACACAACTCCATACTTATTGCATCTTTATGAATGTTGCAGGATAAACAAAACACTTGAGCAGGAAATTCAATAGGCTAAACAAGCCTAACCTTCCATCACATTTTCTTAGGCTCATCCAATTATCACTTCTATTTTACAACTTTAACCCTCTATTTCTATATTTAAACACGAAGAAGTGAGGGATTGCATCTATTAATATTATTCTGTAAAACAATGTTGACGCAGTTGAATAGCTTACATCTATATCAGCATATAGTTTGACAGTAATTAAAGAAAAGTGAGGTCATGACCGAAGGAAAGGTCAAGGTAACAATTCAAAAGCTCTCATCAATATGTATCAGTATCAGCATATGAAGTTTGATTACACTATCATTTATTGAAACAAATTGAAATTATTGTAGTATTTCTAGTCCATTGATTTGTAATTTGTGTAAGACAGTTGTCAAAAAAGTTCATTCACAGACAAGTTCTATTGTGAACGCATTATTTTCTTGAAACCGGTTACAATAAATATACAAAGAATTAGAATTTTCCATTAATTTTTAAGAAGTATACAGCTATATCATCATGATAAAACAAGCTACAGCGACACTGAGCATGCTACTTTATATCGCACTTTTACATTACACAGTCTTTTTAACTAGAACTGTCCAAACGGGACGAAATACCCCCCGCTGGGTTTTTCAGAAGTAAGTTTTTCCATAATAAAGAAATGTATCAAAATCAAAAGTTATGAAATTTTTTATTCCAGTGACCTTGAACTTACCCAAATAACCTTGGGTCAAGGTCTTGACACACCCTTGGGTCATGGGCAATCTTTCAGTGAATTTAGAACCTACCAAGTTTATCCATAAGAAAGATATGGACCGGACACGAATTATGAAATTTTTCTTCCAGTGACCTTGAACTTCCCCAAATGACCTTGGGTCAAGGTCATGACACACCCTTGTGTCATGGGCAATCTTTGTGTGAAATGAGAACCTACCAAGTTTATGCATAAGAAAGATATGTACCGGACACGAATTGTGAAATTTTTCTACCAGTGACCTTGAACTTCTCCAAATGACCTTGGGTCAAGGTCATGACACACCCATGGGTCATGGGCAATCTTTGTGTGAAATAAAAACCTACCAAGTTTATCCATAAGAAAGATATGGACCAGACATGAATTATGAAATTTTTCTACCAGTGACCTTGAACTTCCCCAAATGACCCTGGGTCAAGGTCATGACACACCCTTGTGTCATGGGCAATCTTTGTGTGAAATGAGAACCTACCAAGTTTATGCATAAGAAAGATATGTACCGGACACGAATTGTGAAATTTTTCTACCAGTGACCTTAAACTTCTCCAAATGACCCTGGGTCAAGGTCATGACACACCCTTGTATCATGGGCAATCTTTGTGTGAAATGAGAACCTACCAAGTTTATCTATAAGAAAGATATGGACCGGACACAAATTATGAAATTTTTCTTCCAGTGACCTTGAACTTCCCAAAATGACCTTGGGTCAAGGTCATGACACCCTTGGGTCATGGGCAATCTTTGTGTGAAATGAGAACCTACTAAGTTTATTCATAAGAATGATATGGACCGGACAGGGAATATAAAAATTTTTCTTCCAGTGACCTTGAACTTTCCCAAATGACCTTGGGTCAAGGTCATGACACATCTCCGTGTCATTGGCAATCTTCGTGTGAAATGCGAACCTACCAAGTGTATCTATAAAAGATATGTATCAAACATGATTTATGAAAATTTTCATCCAGTGACCTTGAACTTTCCCAAATGACCTTGGGTCAAGGTCATGACACACCCTTGGGTCATGGGCAATCTATGTGTGAAATGAGAACCTACCAAGTTTATCCATAAGAAAGATATGGACCGGACACGAATTATGAAATTTTTCTTCCAGTGACCTTGAACTTCCCCGAATGACCTTGAGTCAAGGTCATGACACACCCTTAGGTCATGAGCAATCTTAGTGTGGAGTAGTAGATTCTAATGTCCCTCTGAAAGAAAGATATGGACCTGACACGATTGCACAGACAGACGGACAGACAGACAGACAGGCGGACAAGGTGATTCCTATATACCCCCCCAAACTTCGTTTGCGGGGGGTATAATGAGATTAAAAAATACACAGTTGTAGGGAAAAAGATTTGATATTTTACCTGTCACTACAGTATTCAGGAAATATAACTTGGTGAAATTTTGAATTAAATTGGAGGGATTATGGCCGTTATAGCCATTTATATAATTAACATGTAATAATAAAGCCAAGATTGTGGACGTCATTGAGTGCCGAGCTACTAAAGTTTATGTGTGCACGCAAGAAAATATGTATTAAAAAAATAGACCAAAAATGCTTCTATATGCACCTAGAAATTGCCTACATGTACAAAGGACAAAAGTGTTCAAATGGTAGTAGCTTTATAAGAATGGAATGATTAACAATTTTAATGATCAAATCCTGCAATACTTCAGTACCCCTCTTCCAATCTAAATCCATTCATTACCTTCAAATGAAAGTACAATTAAACAACAACACACCATATAACACAACATTTGGACATAGCAATGACATGCAGCAGCTTTATTTGTACAATGTACATAACATATGCAAAATATGAAAATATATGTAGGACGGAATAAATCATGATAAAATTTAAACTCTATTGTGCTCTACGTGTCGTCCTAAACTGGCATTTAAACCCCTTTTATATAGCCTTGTTAACGAGAAAAGTTCTAAAGAATTACTTGATATTCACCAGGAATTTTATTGAAACTTTGTATTCTGAAAAAAAAGTAATTAATTAATAATTATCACATCAAGTAGAAATCCACTTCTGTCTAATTAGTTCCTCAAAATTTGCGCCGATGGAATATGCACAGTTTCTATACCTGATCGCTTAACTGTGAAGACATTTAGATCTCACTAATATCCGAAACATAAATATTGTTATTATTCAGATAAAGATATGCATATATCATGTAATTTCTATTTACCGCCTCTGGCACTTAGAAAATTGTGAAAAGAGAGCCGCTATTATAATATTTAATGTCATAATTTAACTTCAAAAAAACTTTAGAAAAAAAATAAATTCGAAGAACCACTAAAATAATTTCTAACTTTACTTAAGTTAACGTGAAGATAATCTACCCAAATTATGTTAAAAGATTCATTTCAACCTAGAAAGTGTATAATTGAGAAGTTTCATTTTCATCTTCTTCAAATTTTGGCAGACTTTTCATACATTTCTAGATGACTTCAATCATGTTACAGGGGCTCTTATTTCCAGATAATGACCAAGGGGCGGTAAATCAGGGATTGTTTTACTCTGATTCATTCCTATTACACAGCTACACAGAGAATATCAATAAACATACAAGTCATAACAAATGCCGTTTTTGAATCTCCTAAGTGCCGTTTTCAGTAAGCGCCATTTTCGAATGATTGTAATATTCCTACCACGCAGGGTTCGACACTAACATTTTTAGGCTTTGGTCCGGCCGGACTAGTGCTTCTTTACTTTTACTAGTCCGCGGGCAATTTTATTAGTCCGTCAAAAATAAAAATAATTAAATAGAATTAATGTTGCAATGTACTTTTATAATTTTTTCAAATAAACAAAGCATTTACATGAAATGTTTATACCAAGAATTCGTTGAAACCGTGCAATCAGGAACTACGATCGTATTCCCGATCTCATTCGTTTTTCTCTATACATGATTACATCATCTAAACATCCGACATCTTTCTTTATATGTGTCATACTAAATCATGATCGCTAAAATGTTTAATTTCATTCCAACAAGTCCTTAAATTAAGCGCCAAATTGACTCAGAATTACCAAACTTCCCGCCAAGAAGCTACAAAGTTAAAAATAATTACGGGGTTTTCCAGTGAAAGTTGTCGAAAATTTGAACATCGGTAAATTCTTTTTTTCACCCAGAAAACTTTATTAGTCCGTTCGGACTAATTAGCTACAATTTTTATTAGTCCGAATGAAAATGTGTTAGTCTGAGACTAACGGACTAACGTTAATGTCGAACCCTGCCACGACGCCATTATTTTCTTTACGGATAATCCAAACTAATTATTTCATCATGTTTCAAGTTCAGAGCACAACTTCGACATAAATACAAAAACACCATATCTAATACCCAGTAAAAATCATTTATTATTACATATATAAATTGCTCGAACCAGCAATCCTTTATCACATGAATATTATGTCAGCTCAAAAACGATTACCGAGAAATTCCAGTGTTCCAGCTAGGGGAAAATAGAGGGGCGCTGCGCCCCGCCCTCAAATCAGTGCGCCCCTTTGCCCATAACAGGCGCCCCTGTGTCCCTTTTGAGTGACCAATATCATTCTGACTGTCCTTTTAACTCATTAGGATAATTAGTGTGTTCCAAGCCAGATTACTTGAGGCTAATCAACAGTTCACACCTCCTGCCATAGACGATTACGTAATGAACTCACACTACGGTACCTATATACTGTACACACTTTCAATTACAGGTGATTAGGTAATTACTTTGATCATTTGACAGTCTGAATTAGGGATAAAAGCTGAAATATACTTGGAGGGTGACCATGTTATCTGTTTTAATCTAAAACAAGTGTCTTGTCCTAAAGCGTTCTAAAAATAAATCAGAAAGTGAAAGTAGCATGAACAATGACCTTCAATATTCTAAATAAAAATTGGAGACATTTTTTTATGCAAAAATGATGGAATTTAATATCTTAATAGCAAAGAAATATGTATAAGTATTTTTTTTACACTCTTGAAGATATTTCACAGCTATAATTTATTAATACATGTATATGCAGATATGTAATTGTAGACATGTCATATGGCAGAAATTTAAAATCTTAATTAATTATCTGCCACTAACATTTTTTAAAGGTAAAACAAACAAAAGAAATATTGACATTAAGTTGTAAGTTTGATAACAACTAAATAAATAATGTAAGAAAATAATATTTATGACTTATAAAATATTGTAACTATATATTTAATTTTGAAAAGTAAAATGCCAAAATTTACAAATTAACTTAAGCTATATTGAATTCAGTAATTACTTTTTGTACATGTAGATCTTCATGTACTGTAATATTAAATGTGAAACACCATCCAGATAGTTTTGATTACCCTTCAATTAGAATTTATATATTGTTACATATACTACCTATAAAGTTCACTATCAATAATGTTAAACAAATAATTAAATCATATTTATTTAGGAATAATATATTCATTATAAGGGTGAAGAAATGAGATATGCCTATGTATATGATGTAAGAAAAACTTGAGACAACGGTTTCACCGTATGTCGCGAAAAAGTGCCCTACTATTGCACCCCTCCATTTTCAGATCCTAGCTGGAACACTGAATTCATATATTCGCAAGAGCAATTCACATTTCATTCTGTTTAAACTTAAAAACTACAAACAATCATACCCACCGTTCGTAATGCAAACTCTTAAACCTAAAAAAAAACAAATTAAATCGTAGATGACGCTCGACTTTCTCCGATGACTTTACTCAATGCCGGAAGACGCTGTGTCTAATTACATGAGTACGCATGCGCAAGATATTCTAAATCACAAAGTATATCGAGGTCGCAACTATATTTCCGGAATATTGAAATCATACAGTATTTATAAACAAAATTTTTACAGACATTTTCATAGTACATATTCTAATAGGTAATATACTATGAACATTTTCAATGCACCAAACAGGATATTAATATAATATGTATTTTTAATCATCATGTAAGTAAACATGCATGCATATAAATATACGAAAATTTTAAAGATAGCCCCACCCTTGAGCCCCATCCAATTGCCCCCTAGGGCATGAATTTCAAAACATTGATAGAAGGCTTATTGCTTAATAATACTCATGCAAATTGTTTGACTCATACTGATGTTCAGAAGTTTAAAAGAGTGATCTAGTAATGCACTTTCACTATATATAATCAATAGACACGCCCCGACCCCTAAACCCTTTACCCTGGGGCCACAAATTTAACAATTTTGGAAGAGGTACCCTTGATCATCTTAACCATGCACCTGGTTTATCTGCATTATTTACAGGGAGAAAGAAGTAGATTTCTAAAGAATTTTACATTTCCGCTATATGATCAATAGAGCCCCGCCTTTACTCCATAACCCCTGACCCCAGGGCCATGAATTTCACAATTTTGGTAGAGGACTCAATGCTGATTACAATCATGCCAACAGTTTGATTGCTTGGTGTCCAGGAGTAAAGAAGAAGATTTTTAAAGATTGCACTAATTTTAATGGTTTTGGCCCAACCCCTCAGGCCCCAGGGGGCCAAGGGCCATGAAATTCACAATTTTTGTTCCCCTTCACCCATAGATGCTTTGTGTCAAAATTGGCTAAAATTGGTTCAGTAGTTTCAGAGAAGAAGTTGAAAATGTTTAAATGTTAACACACGACGCACGACGGACGACGGACGACGACGGACGAAAACGGATAGCAATAGGTCACCTGAGTGACTCAGGTGACCTAAAAATTTAATAAGTTTATTTGTGCACTGTCACACTTAACTTCTTGGCTGCAACACATTGATTTATATGACAGAATGATAAACTTGCATAATACTTGCATTACATAGGCTGAAACATCTTTAACTATTTGCTTGTCAAATAGTACATTATTTTATCAATATCAATGCTCTTCAATTTACTGTTTGTTTTAAAGACGTGTAACAAATAGACTAGGAGCAATTGTTCATAGTAACAGTTGTATATGATCTGTATTTTACATCTGTACCTACACTGTGATTTTTTTTTATTCTCAGGTAAGGTGATGGAAGTTCCATTAGGGAATTAACCTAATCTTAAAATTTTGACTTATTCATTCATCCAACAAAGATATCTTGTCACAGTACTGGCTAGCCAGATGGATAATGTGATTCCTATACATGTACTGTAAATCACTTTTTATTAGCGAGAACTTTATTTTCGTGTAATTACGCAAGACAGTGAGCTCGCAAAAAATTTCATTCTCAAGTAAAATAGTATTCCTTAAGATTTTATAGAGAAGTAACAACAATTCCTTAAAATTATGTCTTGCAAATAAAAAGTAAATAACAATCTTGCGAAAATAAGGTGTCGCGAAAATTTAGTGATCTACAGTAATTAAGTCCCACTTCCTAGGTCCCTGGTTCAAAACAGATACTGGGTATTTAACCCCCCCTCCCCCAAATTAAGTTACATGTTCAGTCTTTAAGACTCTGAGAAGAGTTGTAATAATAAAAAATTATCACAGATGTATAGATTGAAATAAAATAAACTAGCTTTCCTTAGAAAGTATGGCTATACCAAAAAGAAGTTGATCAGGCCAGTACATGTACATAAAAACACAAAAAGATTTTTAAAAACATTGTAAATAACAGTTAGTAAAAACCTAAATTATGCCAACACAATGCACATTACCTGCAATGGGAAACCCTCCTGTAATATCGTAAGATTTTATTTATGGTTACTCTGCTCAGAATAATACTGCTAGGGATATTGAAACCAGCCAAGTCCAAGTTTTATAAAATCATACAATTCCAATTGAGGTCACTAGTTTTATTAAAACATTGTTTAGATCCATGTATAGAATAGAATATGTTTAGCAAAAAGCAAAACAACTGCCTTAATACAATCATATTCCCTTTAAGCCTTGAGTAAAGCTTTTCAGAAGACTGGCATCACTGGCATTGGTAGAGCTCTGAAGAGAAACAGCTCCTTAATGACTTACCTATTGGTTGGGGGTAGTACACCACGGGCTGCTGGTAGAGAACTGGGGCGGATTGCACTGCTGGTTGCTGTACCTCCTACGAAAATGTAAAGAAACATGCTATAAAGTATTATTATATCCTAATCTACTATATAAATTCTAATTAGGCGTTATGCACTTATTCCATGGCTACAAGGGGGACAGTCAAACTGTTGTCCTTCAGCCTCTGGCAACAGTTTCCAAAGTCTTCCCCATTACCTCGGGACAACAGTTTGACTGTTCCCCTCGTTGTCATGAAATAAGAGTATACTGTTGTGCAAAACTAAATATGCTGTCAGAACACTCATAAAAAATTCTTGTTTTTTTTTGTTTTTTTTACTTTATTTCATTTTTATTCTAAAGGGCCCTTAATCTTTTATAAATAACCTTAAATTTATCAGACCTATGACAATTTCTTAAATGAACATGATTAATGATTTTTTCATTACAAATATGGAGAACTTTTTAGACTAGGCAACACAAAATTATGGGACAACTAATGTTTAAAAGTTAAGCTTCAGCCTGTAACTTACATTAAGTGACATAACAAGGTTAATCATTCCCTCCTTCTCGTCTCCTTGACGGCCACTCAGGGGGAACCACTCATTCATCGTATCCCCATTGAGGACCGATTCAGGAATGCTAATATATGCCCAGGCAATGCGATCATCCATTGTAAACTGTTTCTGTTAAAATAATACAAACAAAATTACCAAATTCTATTTTACATTTTCATTTTTAGTAGATGAATTATTCCTATGGTAATTAAAATCAGAACACTTGATACACATTTCCTAAAGAAAATGAAAAGTTTATGATACAGTAGATCTTATTTATGAAAGTATTTTTATACCTATATTATTGAATATAATATTTTTACCTCATCAAAAATCTCTAAATACATAGAATCCACTCCATGTGGAAGATATCTACAAAATGACACAACAATGTTGGAAAATGCACTTACATTTTCTTCAGTAGTATTTTATGAAAAATTCAATTAAACAAATTCAAATTTCCTTCAACAACAAATGGTTCGTGGCAAGTTTGGTTGAAATTGGTTCAGTGGCTCTTGATAAGCAGTTAAAAATATCTAATGTATTTTTGAAACTTTTCTCAATTCATCCTTCCTTCCTTCAACAACAAATGGTTCGTGGCAAGTTTGGTTGAAATTGGTTCAGTGGCTCTTGATAAGCAGTTAAAAATGTGAAACGTTTACATGGCAACTATAACTAATGATAAAAAATTATCAGAAATCTCACTTGAACTGAGCTAAAAATGTCTCAATTTAAATTATGGAATCCATGAAATAAATGTATCATTGACTTGTTGTGTAATAATTCATGTAATTTGCCCTTTATAAACAAGAAGTACATGTACTACTAACCAACAGAACTATTCCTACTGAAAACAAAACATATTAATAATGCCTACAAATTGATGTCTTTGTTCCAGCGTGGATTCTTTGACCCATTGTAAGCTGTGGGAGTCTCTATCACAGAGTGACCAATCCTGATTCTGACATATGGATCCATCCTTGTTATTCCATAATTCTTAGCTAGTTTAGCCTGAAAACATTCATTTTTATAGCATATATTTTAGACATCAGAAATAATAAAATTAATATATTTTTGAGACTTTTCTCAATTCAATTCCTTCCTTTTGAAAAATGTACGGTAATCAAAATTGATCAAAAGTTAATTTTACACCTTTTATAAAGACTGTGGGTGATATACATGTAGTAGAGTTACTTCATACCTGTACAACCGTTAGACTAAGACGCCCCTGTATGTTAGCTGGGATGGGGGCCATGAACCCTGCTTGCTGCTGAGCTTGGAGGATCTGAGCGATGCGTTCGTCCCCAATCATTTGCTGCTGTGTGTTGTTGTAGGAGACTCGCAGGAAGTCAGTAGGGAGCTCTCCTATCATCACCTGAAAGCAACGATAAAAGGTGAAGAGAATGTTGGAACAGTGATCTATAGCTTACATACATATATTAACTTTTGCAAGTCGGGATCAAGCCAATTTTGCACCTGATGCAACCATTACCTGATAATGCTGTTATAATCATGATTATATTGTTTTTTGATTGTATATGCCCTAAGGGCCCTTGATTGGTGAATAAATAAATAAATATATATATATACAATAAGTGCAAATATCGGTCTTGATTGCTGGTGGTCAGATAGCTCTGTTGGTTGAACATCTGACTTGCGATTCAGGGGGTTTGGGTTTCATTCCCAGTCTGGTCCAGTGCTCATTTCTCCCTCGGATGTTACATACAGTTACATTCATATACAGTATATCATGCTTATAGCAAACATCCTTAGAATGAATATTGATGCTTATGGCAAAGTGTTTTTCATACTCTGAGTTTTAAATATAATGTGAAGGTAACATATTATAAAACAAATTATGTTTTTAATAATTGAAGCAAGCATTCCTGGTATTAACTTCATTATAAGCGTGTTTACTGTATATAAATTCATGCAGCAGGCAAATAAGTTGTTGCAATGCCCCTGTGTCTATCATGGTTATTGGAGCAAATATTGAAATATAATTTAATTAAGTCATGATCATAGGGGCTATGCAGTCCTCTGTGGTCATGATGCATATAATAATGCTGTTCAGAGGAGCCGGCAGTTTTATCAATAAACTAGAAATAAAGTCAAATCAGTAAAAACCTAGCCATGAGCTTCGATCAGAAAGTGAGGTGAGCGAAGCTCATAGCTAGGATTTCAATGATTTTGACTTTATTTCTAGTTTATTGATAAAACTGCCGACTCATGTGCGCTGTTTTTGTACCCATATCTTTAGTTATGTTATGATGATTAAAACATCATTTTATTTTAATCGGAGATAATTGCTTCCGGTCCTTAAAAAGAGAATACCGTATAATCCCTATTAACCACCCCTGCCCTTATAGGCACCGCCTTGGGTCTTTCTCAATTGTCAGGAAATAAGGGTCCCCTGTACAGTGATTAAATTATCTAGAATCAAAGTCTGCCAAAATTTGAATGAAGTGAAAATGAAACTTGTTAATTATCCAATCTCTTGGTGGAAAATGATTCATTTAGCATAATTTGGTTGGGTTATCTTCGTTCAAAGTAAAGATAGACATTAATTTACAGATTCTTAGAATTTTTTTTTTTTAGAATATTTTATAAAGTATAAGATATGATATTGATATTACAAAGAGAATACCAAAATAACTGCCCCCTTTTCGCAATTTTCTAAGCGCCCAGGGCGGTTAATAGGGATTATACGGTAATTAAACAATTAGAAACAGGAACATTTTGAGCAAAACCCATTGGTAATAAATACTGTTCGTAATCTGTTAATGCGTCGTTGCAATATCGCTGGATTGTCTCCGCAATCACCCTCTCCGATATTTGATGTACATAGATTCTTGTACATTCTGTGTATTTTGAGCTATTTTATACGCTTACTGTACCTGTGCTCTTCTGTTTTGTGCATTTTGTGCCGTTGCACTCGGTGTATTTGTTGTAGCCATCTTGATGTTTATGTCTCTACCTGAAGTCTGAGGTAAAATGCAGAGGATATCCGAAAAATCACCACTTCCGTTTTAAAAGCGTCCTTGACTTTCTAACGCATCTGTCGTGTACAATGAGTCATTGTCATCAGCTGATTCTCAATCATGATTTTTTTTTTAAATGTGTTACTTTTTAGCAAAAGATACTTAATCATGTTTATCTAACCACAATGAAGTATTTAACATGCGCACACCAGGTGGCATGGACTAGATTTAGTTGGAGGGGGAGGGGGTCTGCAATAATATAGCCCTCTCCGATTTCGTTTTAGAACTGGGAAAAAAGGAGAGGGCTACATTATTGCACTAGGGAGGTTCGATCCAAACACTCTCACAAATTTGATTATCGCAAAATTTTATTGAAAAACAAAATAATTTTTTCATATATTTATTAAAGAATCTTGAATTATAGCCTAGCGGGAACCTAATATATGCCATCTGATTTTTTATTATAAGATTTTAAAATGAGTTATAATTTTAAAATAAGACACACAGGGCATAGGGATGGGATATACATGTAGTTATCTCCATTCTTCCTGTTAAAAGCGCCACTGTGATATATATCAAGAAATAGAAATTCATTATTGTGCTGATGAGTGAGGTGAGTCTTTTGAGATACTAGTAAACAGACTGACTAATATCAATTCACTATATAAACTTGAATGAAGTACGAGTCCATTCCTTACTATGTTAGCCAACTTATTACAAAATCCTATTCTGCATATGGAGATTTTATTTGGGTGTATCCAATTTTAATGCAATGGAATTTTTACTTTGATGACTTTATAAGCCCTAGCTATGGGCATGATGGGGATCATGATTCCTCTCTTTATCAAGACAAATCCTTTTAAAAGTGGATATATCAGTAAGTTACATATACGTACGTTTTATATTATCAGTTATAAATATGATAAAAGAATTTTTTTTCATCATAATTTAAAAAAAAAGACCTTTAAGCTATTACTTACTGCAGACTGATAGACGGAGTGTGTAAAAATATACGTCCTCTCTGGCTTCCGCTTCCATTTCTCAGACTTCAACTTTAGGCTCATTTTTGCGATAACCAGTGATACAAATGTTCATACATATATTGGTCACTATTTAAATATCTCATATGATTGAAAATATTTCTTTGCACAATCATGTATATTCTTAAAGATACAAACTCAAGGTCACCTTGACATTTTTTTTTATAATCAAATGACACACGATTGCAATCTCAGATTTTTTTAAATCATGCATGTAGGATATTAAAAAGTACATGACTTTATGATCTCATTGTCAAACGACCCATAGTCGGAATATCATAGTCCTCTGCATCGATTGGTTTAGTACAAACGGCACCTACTAGTATATAGCGGAAGTTTGATCTCAATGTAATTGGGAGGGTCGACTAAAGAGTTACAGTGCTATCCAATGAGAATAAAAGTATATTTATAGCACACAAAAAGTGCACTGTTTCATGGATGAATGCTACTGCAGAAAGAAAATAATGGCAAACTAATGACTAAGATTAAGAAAAAGTGATATCTTCCACAACTTCTGTATTGCAAACTTTATTTATTTATTTATATATACTATTAATAATAAAATAAAACAAAAACATGAAAAATACTATCATCGAGAATATATATATAAATATAATACTTATCTGATCACAATGATTCAATCCGCAAGACCATTCTCGTAACAGGCACCTGACGTTACTTATTTTTCTTTTAATAAAAAATGGGTATATTTTTTTTTATTAAAAGAAAAATAAGTAACGTAAGGTGCCTGTGCATTCTCGTTGTAGATTTACGAACGATATCTAAACTATGCAGACTATTGTCAATGAAGCTGAAGTAGCAAGGTATCAATCGTCATGTTTTAAGTGAATAATTCACTTTTGGTCAACACCATATGGTCTCTAGCTATTGACCGAATGTTGGGTTATTATGCGATTTATTTTAAAAATATTTTGTCTAACGTGGAGATTTATTCCTTTTTTACCAAATCAAAACAAAGCTAGGTTTCACGGCCAGTTTACACGGTAACCGGTCGGCCTAGCTACAGTGTAATTTCTATACATGGCACCCGAACCCACCTCTGATAATTACTCTGCTCTCAGTAATTTGTTTTTAATCTTTATATGTTAAATTATTACTTTTTGTTGTCTGCACATTTCATTAATTGACAAGGCCAGCTAGATTTAACTGCCTGTCTATATGATATATCCCCCTGGTCAGCACCATTGACATGGACAGTGACACTAGATTTAAGATTTGACATCTAGTGAAGTCTTCGGACACTCTTACACCATAATATTAACAGTTTTAATAATTGCATTATTTTACTGAAGGATTATCAAGATGCGTGTTGGATTATCGCCGCAAGCCACAGCCTTTGTGTCCAAAGCTGATTTATTTCCACAAACGATATTCGTTAAAAAGGCAGTCTTGTGACTCGAAACCCTGATACCAGTGTGATAAAACTATCTCAGTGCCTATCAATATCAACCTCAGATTTTGAATATGTTTCATTTTCAAGCAAGGTAATGGTCAAATGTCATAAAGTTTAACCAGTTCTAGTCCAAAGATTCGTGAGTCATGGCTCTTACATCATTTCATCGTTGTATATTTAATTTACCTTTTAGTAATACCTTATAATGCAACATAGAATGATGTGCCTCTTGGTCTCAAATACAAGATGTGTTCATGAAACACTGATGCCCCCGTATGGCAACATAGCGAAGACTTTAAACTTTTCTTAAATGCAAACTCACTGGAAATACAATTCTAAAATATGAAAGTAGGACAAGCTTAAGGTTAAAGTTTTTTTTCCATAAGTTTGGAAATCTCCAAGGTCAAAATATCAAGGTAACTGGTATCCAATGAAAGGTCTTGGCACAAAAAATACATATGTAAAGTATGGAAGCCCTAGTGCTAACCCTTTAAAAGTTATGGCAAAGTTTAAAAAAATTAAAAAGTAGGTCAAACTCTAAGGTCAAAGGGTCAAAGGTCTTGCTATCAAATGAAAGGTCTTGTCACAAGGATTAAATACATAAAGTATGAAAGCATTAGCCCTAAATCCTTTAAAAGTTATGATCAAGGTTTGCTTTTTAAAGTAGGTCAAACTCCAAGGTCAAAGGGTCAAAGTTCTTGGTATCCAATGATGGATCTTTTCACAAGGATTACATAATATTATGTGAAGCATGTTATCACTAGCCCTAAGAATTCAAAAGTTATGGCCAAGATTAATTTTTTTTGAAAAGTACGAAAATCTCAAGGTAAAGGTAATTGGTATCCAATGAAAGGCCTTGCTGTATGTAAAGTATGGAAGCCCTATTCCTAACCGTTCCGAAATTAGGACCAAGGTTAAAATTTTTTTAAAGTAGGTCAAACTCCAAGGTTAAGGTCAGAAGTCTTGCAATCAAATGAAAGGTCTTGTCACAAGGATTAAATATGTAAAGTATGAAAATACTAGCCTTAAACCCTTTAAAAGTTATGGTCAAGGTTTGCTTTTTAAAGTAGGTCAAACTCCAAGGTCAAGGTCAAAGTTCGTTGTATCCATTGAAGGGTCTTTTTACTAGGATTACATATTTAAAGTATGAAAGCCCTATCCCATACTGTTCAAAAGTTATTGCCAAGGTTAAAGTATTTTCATAAGTACGGAAATCTCCAAGGTCAAGGTCAAAATGTCAAGGTAATTGGTATTCAATGAAAGATCTTTCCAAAAAGAATATATATGTGAAGTATAAATGTCTTGGTATCTACTGTTCAAAAGATATGGCCAAAGTAAATGTTTGGAATTTTTGTATAAAAGTAGGTCAAACTCCAAGGTCAAGGTCAACTTTGGTGCTTCCTAAAGAAAGGTCTTGTCACAATAAATACACTCGTGAAATATGAGTCATAGCTCCACTAAATCAAAAGTAATGGGCGGGGTTAAAGTTTTTGCGGACAAACAGACAGAGAGACAGCTAGACAGAAAGACGGACGAACACGACAAAAACTATATACCTCCGAAACTTTGTTTACGGAGGCAGAAAAATTAAGTTTATTTCAACTTGACGTTTAAAAACAAAATTCTCGAGTTCTGACTTAAACGTGATTTGTGCTGAATTAGTCAACAGAGGGGAACCATGCACCATGCACCGTACTAGTAACCCGTTTCTTACTTTTCCGGGTAAAAATCCACATTCCCTCCTTTCAAGATTTGAATTATAATTAAGAACGCAGTGCTTAAAGCACCTTTTTGGGTAAATTTTTGGCAAAGCAATTTATAAAATAAGATATCAGTTTAATATCAACGCTTTTTATTCGATGGAAAACAAAACAAACCTCTTCATACAGAAAAAGCACAATACGTATATGAAAACATGACTGTATATGATAAATAAACTCTGTAGATATAATTTAATACAGAAACTGTAACATAAAACAATCTTTTGACAGTTACTCAAACTTTCACACAAGTTTTTCTTTTTACGATTGAATGTTGAAAAAATTATTATAAGAAAAGTTTGTAGTTAGTTAAAGACTGGTATTAAATTCGAACAGTTCCCATGGAAATTAAGATGCACGTTTAAAAAAATGAAATAAATTGAAAATTCAGTTTATCCATCACTTTCTGGTGCTTCCTCGGCGTGGTGCCTTTGCCTTGAATACCTCACTGTATAAAAAAGGACAAGAAACCCAATATCAATTAAACATTACACGTGTTCGAAGTAGTTTCTTTCTTGATAATCAATATACAAGTGTTAGCATTTTAAGCACTCTACCAAACAACGATCTATGCAATAAAAATATAGTTCACCTTCATGTGTATGTATGTAGGTTTTTTTTATTAAGTTTATTCTTGATACTTTTCATCAGAAAAAGACTCCTGTACAGTTATCAACCTTTTACCTTATATCCATTACAACATTCTTAAGTCCCTTTCCAATTTCCGCCTGGTTAGTAGCATCATCAAAATAAAACCGGTTCTTGAGGGTAATTTGTTGCACTTTGGTGTCATCCAGAAGTGCACGTGCATTTCTCCATGTCATAATGTACGTCTGCAGTTAAAATGAATTTGAAATAAATGATGTTCAAAACACCCATATACAGTGTACAGTATAACCATACACTTAGTTTGTATGCTTAACACCCAGACTCGGAGCCAAAAAGATTTTCATAGACTTTTAATAAATACATTTTCATTTTGTTATCAAAAGTGTTTCTGGACACACTCTTATGCATGCTTTATTTTCATATTTGTAAAATTTGATTTGATAACAACTTGCTTCCCTTACTTGTTACTTATTTGAAAGAAAAAAAAGAAATGTTCGAAAACATAAAAGAGGAACGTCCAACCCGCGGCATAGGATGTTAGTGTTCATTTTATTTTTCACTTTTGTTTTTCTTGTCAACTTTTTTATGCCCCCTTAAAAACCATTGCTACAGGCCATATAACGTACGATGTCGTCATCCCTGGAATACAGAACCAGTGTATTTGTGTCACAAGTGGTGACATTCCAGAACATACTGAGGTAGTAGGCGTACACGCGAGCATCATACAGCACATCCTGGACATTAGCGGACCGGCTAAAACAGAAAATAAAAAAGCACATAAATATACAATTAGAGCAAATATACAATAATTTAAGTTGCAAGAATAGCTGAGGATAAACTATATTCACTTCACTCATTCACTCAAGAGAGAGAGAGAGGGACAGAGAGAGGTTGTTCCTTTATATATTGCACGACTCTCTATACCATTTATTTAATGGGAAAAGGGTTCATGGTAATTTTTGGTTTCTTTCCTAAATGAATACTTCTGAGAAATCTCGGGGTGGGGGGGTGGGGATGGGGGGTGGAGAAGGTGCATCCCCCTTCAAGCCCCTTATAAAATTTTCCATAATGTATAATTAACACATGTGTAACTTACTTTACAATTCTATACATCCTGGGCATTATGGCAACCATTATAGGATAACCCTGGTTATTGGTAGCACACTCAGGGCACGGGCACTGAGTGGACTCGTATGTATCCCGAACCATTTCTTGTAAAGCTTCAGCTGCATGATAAAAACAGACAACAATGTCAATCAGTTTTCACAGTTAAGCATTAGTTTCCAATGGAGAACAAAGCACAAAAAAGTTACATAATCCTGAGACTAATTCAAAAATACAATTAGTGTTGTATTTACACAATAATGTTTTCATTCTATTATATTTCTAAATTGGAACTTTAGCTAGAATACTTAGTAGTTACCATCCGCTGAGGAGATAATACCGTTGGGGTCACATATCCAAGAGGACTCTTTCATACCGCACTGTTTGGACTGATACACGGGGTGGGGGAAGTCCGTCACCCTCCACTGGGCGGAGGACTGGGCCCCAAGGACAAGCGCCAGGGTCAGGACAGCGTACAGACAAAACGTCTTCTGTAATACAATTTGTATTGTCGATTTAAGGATGATGGTAATATATATCTTTCACATTTAACTAGTGTTCATAACATTTACACAGTGCAATTCGACACCCTGTCTATTCCGACACAAAAATCGTCTCCCAGTGCATGTTGGATTAGACAGGTTTCACTGTAAATAACATTTAAATAGGTATATGAAATAGAAACACAAATTTTATTGCTTTATTAGCATAATAACTATAATCTTTAGTACAATCAAATAGATAGTCATTTCCACCACTTCTCTGAAGAACAAGCAAAACTACATGATATGTACTATTATTTTTGAAAATAAAAAAAATTCTAACGATAGATCCACCCATCTCCCCCCAAGATATACGTCTGGATCTGTGGATGAGGACGGCATGTGTGTGTTGAATGTATTTTACAGTTCTAGATTTTTAAATATGTAGAGTTGCTTTATTTTGCCAAACAGCATTTTCATGTTTTAAGGCAATTTTGATTAGATTATTTAATTAATTGAAAATAATTTTATCTAATAGTAGGTTGTCTCTTCTAGATCCACATTTCTTCAAAATTTTCTATATTAGAGCAAAACTATGTAACATACGGTATCTACAAAAATATACATGTACTAGAAGTTGTTTTCCTGAAACAGTGAAAGGAGTGATGTTCAGTTCCTCATTCTCTCTGACCTAAGATCATGTTACAAACATTAAACAAGCTAACAATGTTAGGGATATTTGTTTTTATTAATTAATTGATAGTACACTTATAAACATTTTACAAAAACTAAAATAAGTACGATTAGACAAAAGAAACAACGTAAGATTGAAAGGCAAAATGTCTTCAGAACTAATGAATTCTAGCAAAAGCCTCATCCGCGACACTGAACAGTTTGATGTCGAAGATATATAATTTTCTCAAGGAAAATTTGCTTATAAAGTTACCATGTATAAATGCTTATTATTTCAGATGACTACAAGTATCATATTTTATCGTCGAGAAACTAAGTAAAAAGGATAGATTCAATACAAGATGGCTGCAGCAGTACTACTCACCATGTTGGTTCTCTGGGGGAGTTCTCTTTGTGTAGACGCTGTATCTTTACATCAGACATGCCAAACAACTCAGCGGGAAATACCTCCTGAGGTCAGAGGTCAAGTGGGGGAGTCAGAAGGTGCGAAACAATGACACATTACTTATAAATTATAGCTTCAGTGGTGTAGTATCGTGATGGTTTTTTTTTGGAACCTCCGCTTTAAGTTTAAATCTTTTAAAATACACTGAAAATCTCTTTATTTAATTTCCATTAATATACTGCTGTTATATTTATGTTTAGTTATTCTTAAGAAGCGCAAAATGGCATATAACATACTCATAGTATTATACCAAATAAACTTCATATCATTATTTTTTTCTCACCTTTTTCGGAGGATCTTAAATGGGGAGGTGGCGTTCGGGGGTTCGTACCTTCCCTTGTAATTTTTAGTTATAAAATTTATATAAAAAAGTACCAAAAATGACTTTGGAAAAACGGACACCTAGCTTAATCTTAATTAAAATTATGGCAAATAGAGTCATTTTACCGAATGGTTTTATTTTTTCTTCTTCAGCTTTTGGGCACGATGTGTTATAAACAGTGTGTTTTTGCCTGTCAAAAAAATTTGAGTCTGACATTTGTTAGAGTTCATGTAGAAATTACACAACATAATAAAATTAAATAGATCCGCCACCTTTGTTTGTTTCTTTTCAAAAAGAATTGGCTACATAATAAAAACCAGATGTGAATCGGTCATATATACAGGTTTACATGCAGCACAATTCACATTGTTTATTGTGATGCATGTAAATCCTATCATTTACTGTACGATATCTTACATGTTATATGTATAAAATGTAATGTTATATACCACCTGTCTGTGAAATTCCGTAAAGGTTTGTAATTTTTGTATATCAAAATTTTTAGATGTTTACAAGACGCTAAATTACTGTTGAATTGATTTTTTTCTTAAAAATAAAAATAATTATTATACATGTAGGTCGTCCATACAAGATTCGTGTTTCTTCAAGTTTTTTTTTTCAAAACGAGCAAAACGTAAGAAGTAGTGTTCATTTTTAACATTTTCATATGTTAATTGATCTACGGCAGTGTTAAATCTTGAACACGTCATATATTAAACGTGTAAAATCTTAAACACATGAACATGTAAGCATCCCGTGTATTCTGCTTTAATATATTATGTGTTAATAGCTACTCAGTCTTCTTGCAAGTTTATTTCAATCAAAATTACTATTTTCCTTACCTTTCATTTATGAATGCAATACATTAAGAATTTTGTAACCCCCCCCCCC
>PRKT01000071.1:1216181-1249317 GCA_003671525.1 Saccostrea glomerata
ACCTCCTATTTTACTTTTTGATCGGACACGTATTTCGGGTTCCCAATAGCAAAACATGGACACTTACATTCTTTCTATGATATTGAATGTTACCCATCTCTTATCCGCAACTCCTCTTTTTCCACTAAATGAAATTAATGAAATGAGACTTTCACGGAATCTTTGTGATATAGTTTCATTGTGACCTACTAATTTACTTTTGGATCGGAAATATAATTTGGTTTTTCAAGAACAAAACATGGACACTGTCATCCTTTTCGTAATATTGAAGGGTACCAATCTCTCATCCGCAACTCATCTCAAACCACAAGATAAAATTTAATGATACTTTTACAGATTCTTTATTACGTGCCGTTTTGTGAACCTCCTATTTTATTTTTTGTTCCGACACTTATTTCAGGTATTCCTGAGACAAAAAACATGGACCTTGCCATTATAACCATATGCGAGGCGGGGGTATCATTTAGTGAACTCATTGCTCACAGTACCTCTAGTTATTGAGTTAATTGTGGTTTTCACCCGCCCCCCATTATCATATTATTGATTGAAATGGCAAAGTCAATGTTTTGTATATAACAGGTCTGGACGATTTCCAAATAAGGAAGTCAAGAGCGATAACCGCGAATTGCTATAAATACACAGAATAAACAAGGTGCTAGTCCTTTCGACCAATCAGATAACGGCATTCAGACAAACCCATAAGAAAATAAATAAAACACGTGGTTTTATAGGTTTTCGCTCAAAAGATTTTTTTGGAACAATTTTTTTTGTAAACTTTAAGCACATTTAGGAATAATATAATATTTATGACAATTCTACCGTGAACAAACACGACTTGAAAGCTTAGAATACGTTTTAAGTTGGATTTAAAATCTGTCACTAGGAGGTATAATAGTCCCAAAAGTCAAATTTTTGTTAAAAATTTGATATAAATACGGATTTTTTTTTAGTTTTTAAAGCCTGGTATATGAAAATTTTATCGAATGGATAACAGTTTTCATTATTATTTTAGTTTTTATAACAAAATTGACCGTGCAGTTTCTGGTATGCGATGTAAGATACTGGGTTTGTAAAACCACAGGAGTTCGCGTACCTATCAATTATACCGAAATTTTCATTAAATAAAAAAAAAACGTAATACGTATAATAATGTTATTATTATAGGCATTACGTATCTTTTCTGTTTACCGAAAATTTCGGCAAAATTGATAGGTACGCGAACTCCAGTGATAAAACGCATTCATATATAATTATTATCTTTTTTCTCAACGTTTTACGTCTTTCCTTATGCCCATTTCAAGTCATCGTCGCAAGCCACGACCAAAATGTACGATCCTCTCCCATTCTGGCCCATAGGGGCTTGTCTTCCGGATTGATAAATGTAAAATAATTTTTTTTTAAATTTGTATCTACATTAGATACACTCTAAAAGTTGCTTTAATAAAGATTCTGACATGATCAGTCAAGAAAAATAATGTTTAAAAAAAAGTACTGCACCTATATACATAAACTCATGTATATAGGTGTAGTACTTTTTTTTTTAAACATTATTCTTGGTAGGAGAGATCTACATGTATATGCGGACTCCGGACTGTGGCTTGAGACGATGATTTCAAGTCTGCATAGCTGAGTATTTGGCGCGCATGAAACACGTGATATTTTAAAACTTAGTCCATAGATAAACACTTTATGTGTTACTAGGTGAATCTATACACGTGGAAATTATGCATCATCGATGAAATCGGCCAGTATAGTATATCCTGGGAAATGTTAATAATTTTACTTGATAAGAACTTGATGGTGTGATATTTATTCCTCCGTAGATGATTACATTAAATGTATCATGCATTATTTTTTTTCTTTACCGAGATAAAAATGTCAAGGTTGTTCACGGTAAACATGTGGGAATACCTTATTCTTCAAAAGTTTTCATCTTACTTCAAAAAATAATTCGTTAAAAAAATCTTTTTGAGGAAAAGAACAAAAGCACATGATATATATCTTTTTGTTCTTTTTGAAAAATATGTTTTGGGGTATGTAAAAATGCTGTTGTCTGATTGGACAAAAAAATAATTACGTGTACATGATTTTTATTTATAGTAACTTTCAGTTATCGTTCCTGACTTCCATATTTGGAAATCGTCCAAACCTGTATAATGGGAAACACGAAATGTGTGTCTGATTAGAAAGTAAAATAGGTGGTTACAATGGTACTCCGTAACAAAGATTATGTGAAAGTTTCATTAAATTTCGTACAGTGATATGCGTAACATACGGACGAACAGACGGACGGAAACCCCATCACTATATAAGCATATCCCCTGCTTCTCAAGCGGGGAAAATATTGAATGATATAGAGATTTTTCCTCCTATTAAAGTAACGGAGTAAATTTTTACACTATTAAATTCCCGAATGGTTCACTGTACTGATCTTATTACACGAAAAAATCTGTTAATTAAATAACCAGCAGTCGTTCCCGGGAGTACAAAGTCCACGTACTTTAACCGTTAATTGTACAAAACTAGTAATTGGGTCGGTATTTCACCTTAGAACATGTAATATTTCAAGATCTGTCATCAACCTATAAAAATTAAATAAATAGAAGATCTAGACCAAGTTATAAAAATCATCTACAAACATCATCAATGTCATTCATCAGTGTCATTCTTCTACAATGTACCAACTTATGAACAATTTCAAATATTATCTGTTGAAATACTTTGTTTCCCACTGATTTATTTATCAACATATTTTGAATCTTGAATATTTCGGGTAAGAAAAAAGTTCAGTTACTAAATTTCCTTTTTAGCTCACATGAGCTGAAAGCTCAAGTGAGCTTTTCTGATCATCAATTGTCCGTCGTCCGTCCGTCTGTCTGTAAACTTTTTACATTTTCAACTTCTTCTCAAATTGAAAGCCAATTGTAATCAAACTTTATACAAAGGATCCTTGTGTGAAGGGAAGTTTAAATTGTTAAAATGAGGGGTCAAGTTCCCTTACAAGGGGAGATAAGCAAGAAAAAGAAAAAAACGGTGTGTTTATTAAAAAGTCTTCTTCTCAAAAACCAGTGGACCAGAAAAGCTGAAACTTAAGTGGAAGCATCCTGGGATAGTGTAGATCCCAAATTAATGAAATCATGACCCCTGGGGGTAGAATGGGGCCACAATAGGAAACCCAATTTTTACATTGAAATATATATATATATATATATATAAATCCTCATAAATCTCCTTCTAAAGAACCACTGAAAGAAAGCTGACATCGCGCACATAACTGGTGCCACTTTTATAATTATGCGGCAGAGGTTACTTAATCAAATACACATGATCATGAACCAAATTGATCATTGGTAAAAAGCTTATAATTCCCTGTCCGGAAAATTCTACATATTTTAAGGTATGAGACCCCCATTAGCAAGGGAAACAACTTGGAAGTTTTAAAAAATAAAATAAACATAGATTTTAACTTTTCCAAGTAAATGCTTCATCTGGGCTTCCGTACATAAACCAACACAAATTGATTTGAGGAACTCTGTGCATTCACAACAAACGTACATCGAATCCGGTGTAGTGAGTATGGCTATATTTCGTAAGTATTGGAACATAGTGTCAGCTCTGATTGCATATTACAGTCATTTTGTATTTTGTAGTCCTTATTTTTGAACAGCAGTGTTTTTTATATTTACTTAATGTTCGTTTTTTTTAACGTTGCTCTTTTTTATTGTCAATATTGATTTAATTCTATAGTACAGGATTAGGAAGGAAATGGATAATGAACACATCCGTGTTGTGTAATTATTTATATTGGAGTATCTTTTCCATGCTGTGTAGATCCGATTTCTGTCGTATCGATCTTTGATCCGCCACTTACTAATACATTTTCAATTCAATGTAATCTCCAATATGCATATGGATATGCATGTGTTTTAAAGAGACACAACGGGGAGATTTGTGAAACTGGTTCATTCTAGTTCTAACTAGTTGTCCCACTAGCTATGTTTGCTAATGTGTTCTGAATGCCCCCCTCCCCCTCCTCTTTACATCAATTTGGACTAATTTCATATGATTAGATACCCTCACAGACAAAATATATATCCATCAGTAATTAAATCTTTAAGTGACCCTTTCAAAGTTTAAACGTATATATTTTTAATTTGCTTTATTGAATTTATACCATTTATAAATCAAATTATTAATTATTTAATTCGTGCGAGATCCGCGTGATGCAACTGTTACACTAGATCATGACGGGACGTAACTCGTGTGAAAAATGTTCAACGTAGTACACGTTCTTTGAATCAATAGTTTTAAAAATAGATTTATAAAATTAATGTGTAACCGTGTTTTGACTTTCCGATATATAAAGATGAAAGCTCGGTTTTTATTATTACAAAACAAATGAAATCAATTATAAGTATGTGAATAAATAAAGCATACGAAATAAACAAGACGTGATTGTGAAACACAGATGCCCTCGCATGAAAGCTTATGGACAAGGTTAAAATTTCTAAAATGCAAGCCAATCGACACGAGGTAAGAACTGATACTTGAGGAAAAAATATTATTAAAAAGAATTAATAAATGTAAAAAATAATCATGCCTGTGAAATTTGAAAACCCTAGCAACAACAGTTCAGAAGTTTTGGCAAAGATTCAAGTCTTTCTTAAATATGCATGTTTTACATGAAAATATACGAGTCGAACTCCAAATTCAAGGTCAAAAGGTCCTGTATAGTGTGTGTAAATTTAAAGGACCTTATTGTGGAATGCACAATATGAAAAAATATTACCTTAGCGTCATCCGTTCAAAAATTATGCTACGATCATTTTTTTTTTCAAATGTAGCTGGTCAAAACTATAAAGGTGATATAGAAGGTAACAAAGGAAATTTGCATTTTGAACCTAAAATTTATAATTTGCAACTTTGAAATTAACCTCCAAAGTTGAACAAAACAGCATTTATGTCGGTTAAAGCACCAATTTTTGTGTGAATTTCGCAGTTTATACTAAAAGTGAACTCCGGTTGGAGACGGCGAAATTTCCAGTGTTCGTAATGGCGCCAGATCTGACGTTTTCGTTAGGGCACGTAAAATATCAAAATCGCAAAAAAGCCTGGAAAACGTCGGACTAGGAAAACTCAAGTTAATTTAAAAAAACCTAGCTATAATCTTTCAAAAGTTATGGGCAACGCAATTAAAGTTTTTTACGGACAAAAGACAAGCCAAATACCTTTGTCCCAAAACCTTGAATACAGGGACATAAATGTCAACCATTAAAGCGAGGGGGGTACAATGTGTATAGTGACAGAGGGGTGCATCATTATGTACGGCAGGGTTGAGGGTACAGCCCATTCAGAACTCGATCCTACACCACTGAAAATAAAAAAATAACTAATTCAGCGATTTTTTTTATGGGGGAGGAGAGGATACGTACCGTAGCAAAAATGGACTTTGCCAGTATATTCGAATGAAATTGGGGTATTATTCTGTATGAACAGTGCTCTCCTATACTCAGCACTCAGGCCATTGAGCAATGAAGGGTCTTTTTCGTGCCAGCATCTTCTGCGACACGGAACCTCGATTTATACGGTCTTATTGAAAGACCGGTCTCCATGTCCTACAGTGGGATTCGAACCAGTGACGTAAGGATCAACTCCTCACTCCGCGACTCTTGAGCAGACGATCTAGCCACTGTACCACGCGGGTGACTACATGTGTATTATATGTTATGAATTATTAAGTTTCTTGACATCATGGTCAAGTGTCAGGTACTAGGGCTGGACCAATCATTGATTCATTGTAAACATTTGGATATCGGTGTTATAAAGCATATATAGCTGTATGTAATGTATATCCATTTCAGAAAAGGATGTGAAATGACAAAGGGGTACATGAATAACTTCTCGTGTTATATCACATCGCACAAATGGACTAACTTAATTTTATAAACAAATTATTATATTTAAATCATTAGTTAGTTCTTGCATGTATGTGATTGACTTTGACTAAGAGTTCGTGATTGCAGCATTGTCATAATTTGTAAAACAAGCAACGCTGAACTAAACAGATTAAAAAAAACCACTTGTTCTAATTTTCCAGCAGTGGTCAATAACACGTAAATTTTTTGTAACTATGTGACCGCTCAGGTTTATCACAACAAAACGAAATCTATGTGAAGGGGACAGTTACCTCCTATCTCTGACCTTGCACTTTTATCAGCCCCCTATCTTTGTAATATTTCTCCGCACGTCAATGCAGAGTGTTGTTCTGACAAAGCTATGTTTTGGCTTCTGGATCTGTAATTGTTACCGTCATTTCTATTTGTTGCATACAGTTTACTGTTTTTGAGTTGCAATACGTTGTTTTCTCGATGTCTACAGGTAATGCGCTCAGTCGAAGTCTTCCTGAACTTGATAATGGACCTCAAGGTCAACCGATTCTGGTCCAGAAAAAAGATCCAGACGAAAACTGGACAGACCACGCCACAAAGGGTTCTCCCACGACAAAAGTGTACAAAAGACGTTGGGTGATTGTAAGTCTGTTTTGCCTCTACTCCATGAGTAACGCTTATCAATGGATTCATTTGAACATTATTGCCAACATCATCACAAAGTATTACAACGCCAGTCTTCCAGAAGACAGATTCCAAAGGGAGACGACTGTGGACTGGTTGTCTATGATTTATATGTTAGCCTACATTCCACTCATATTCCCGTCTACTTTCTTACTCAATAAGAAGGGACTTCGAGTTTGCGCCATTGCTGGAGCTTTTCTGAACGCTCTTGGTGCGTGGTTGAAGGTGGCCTGTATTTCCCCCGATCGTTTTGCAGTGCTTATGTTTGCTCAGACTATTTGCGCCATTGCGCAAATCTTTATTCTTGGACTTCCTGCCAAAATTGCAGCTGTATGGTTTGGTCCCAACGAAGTTTCAACAGCTACCTCTATTGGAGTGTTCGGAAATCAGGTACTTTGGGAAGAAAATGCATTCTAGATATTCTAACTTCCTGGTCAATACTTAGCTTAAGGTGCTACCTACCAGTATAAAATACGACATTTGTTTGAGGAAAGTTCAGTTATTATAGTCATTGTCTCATGAATATTCTGTCCACCCATAAATCCATTCATGTTTTTCCTGTGAATTTTAGGTAGGCGTTGCGATAGGATTTTTAGTTCCACCCATCTTAGTCCCAAACAGCGACTCGCTTAAGGACATCGGGGACGATCTCAGTATCATGTTTTATGGTGGAGCTGGTTACATGACCCTGCTTCTCATCTTAGTTATAATAAGTAAGTCTTATAAAAAAAATCAAAATCACAATTTTTAAGAAACAATCTATTATAAGGTAGTTACCCCTCTTACGTTTCCCTTTCTTCACTCCGGTATGAAAGTAGGTGGATGAGGAACGTCGCAAGCCACATGTTTTGTGTCCATACTTTTTCAAATAGAATCGATACAAAAACTTTTGGCTTGAAACAATGGTGGAAGACCTAACACGTTTGTGATCCTGACCTTTGACCCTGTACTGTATATACCAATAAGAATCCCTTATACTTTTCTATGCGTATTAGATATGGATTAATGACCTTGACTGTATATTTTTGGACCCGTCTTGAAATTAGTAGGATTCCTTTTCAAAAAGACAAGTAAAGTCATCACTTGGAAACCATTTTATGCTTTGCATGGAATTTTGACCTTTGACTTTATATCTGTTTTTGTAGAAACATAAATGCTGAGTATGTAATTTTGGAAGTTTTTAAGGAGAGACCGCAACATCCCCCGAGTAAGGCCCAAATGATGGCGCTACAGAATGTCCACGAAGAGCATTATGGGAAATCACTGCTCAACCTTTTCAAGAATATTGGTTTTGACATCCTCACAATAACTTATGGTAAGCCAGAGAATTTCATTTATGATTGATAAATAAGTTCTGTAATTTTGTAAACCAATAATTTGATGTTCCATTAATAAGATATAGTCTCTAGCAAAAAGACTGTAAAGAACAGGAGAAAATCTTCCTCTAAATTGCGTACCATTTGTATCTCTCTATATAATGATATTCTATGAATCCGTAACATGTATTCGGCGCCTTAAACATAAGAATATATCACATATATCATAACTCATATCCTTTACTCTGCAGGTGTAAATACGGGATGTTATTATGCAATTTCCACGTTACTGAATCCAATCATCTTGGATTACTTCCCGGTAAGAACATTCACTAGAATCATAACTATATTATCATAATTTAAAAAAAGTTCCTTAAAGAAAGTGCACAAAACTAGAAGCTACCCAAGACAACAACTGTTTACTATGTATATACCCTCTATAGGGACAGGCTATCCTCTATTGAGAAGTTTGATTGTCCCCCGGGGGGGGGGGGATATTAAAACGAGTCATCAACTTCTTAACAAAGAATAAGGGACTAGCAAGGGGGACCAAAACAATTTGTCGTAGTCAAATACATGTACAACTGTTAAAAGAATAATAATTCGTCTAATATTCTGAAAAAATATTTTTAAAAAGTATTGTTTAAGCAAAGTCGATGGATAGATGAGCATACAGTGTATATGGTCAGAAATGATACCATGTAACTGTATTTTTTTGAAAGTCTCACACATTCATTGTGGAGTTGTCATCTATAAACGTGTCATACCGGCAATAATTTACGAGATCCTTATCTATTTGGGCTGAGGACTTCTTATCAAAAAGCATAAAAATGTTGACTGGCTTTTAATCATGGAGCGTTGAACTTATGTCAAAAAAGTTAGCCCAATAACTAAAGCAGAGGGAAAAATTAAATGGAGACACAAATGGTTCATATATGTCAAAACTCAAGACAGCATCATCAGTTTAATATAAAATTATGCTTTGGAATAATTTTACGTTTCCAAAAAGTTGCGGATATACATTTTTCATAAAATTTGAACGAATACATACGTAAAGTGATTCAGTGGAACAGCATACGTTTTCATTTTTCTTGTTAAGTCTCAATATGTGATTTAAAATGTCAAAAAGTTGTTTAAATGATGGATGTTTGCAAAAAATATATATATTTTATACATCAAAGAAAAGAATATGATTTCTTCGCATTTTTAATCGCATCATATTTACATTGAAAATCGGCCAAAAGTGGGATCAGGTGCCGTGACGGAGTGACCTTCCCCTGCCGACCGGTCACACCCGTCATGTGCTCCTTGTCAAGGTCGGGAAATAACGGAAAAACAACGAAAACAATAAAGTCCATATTTGTTATCATCTACATCCTGTTGAAATCTATTTGCGATCTTGTGTTTGGTCAGTGTAATACTATAAACACGGATAAATCAATCTGAATACTTCAGCTGATAAAAAGGAGGAAATTTTTCTCAAGAACAATAGGGTCATGATTAGATGTTTCGATAAGCAAGCAACTGCAGCAGATTTAAGTTTGTTCAGTTCTTGCCATAGTGCCAAATAGTCAGGAAAATAAATCTTTGAAAAACTTCTCCTGAAGATGTTTTCAATCACATCCATGTTATCTAAAGAACATGACATTGTCAAATTGTCTCTTGTAAGCGTGTTCGCCAATTACAACTTAAGGTGGTTCATTACATCCACAGTTTATTTTAGATTTTAATACAGCACCACTTATAATGTAGATGTCAAATATCCAGATTGGGGTATTGATATCATAAGTATTTTTTATAGAATTTTTTAGTTTTTGTCTAATTTTAGTGAAATGTTTTATTTCAAGTTTATTATTAACAGAATTTCATAACTTTCAGTGTCAAATGATGGGCATCTTCTTAAGACAAGTACATACAGTGAAAATACCTCATAATACCTAATAATAATTTTATTAGAAAAAATAATTTTCTCCTAGAAAACAATTAATGTCATTATCTTTTTAATCTATGCATTAAACATTAAGAAAATGTGTTCTGAAGAGACAATGAATGTATTTCGATGAATTACAAGTGTCAAATTGAATGAAGAAAGTTTAAACGAAATGAAAAATCCATATTTGGTATAAAAAGTACACTTTCAAGAGTTATCTTTCCTAATTAGCCAAGACTCGAAACACTATGGAACGTTTGACATTACATCTAAAATTCAAAACAAAGCTTTAAATTACCAGAGTATACATTTAAATCAATAAAGCAAATATATAAATTACCACAAACACAGTAATAGCGCAAGTAAATAACTTTTTAATTCACCAAGGTTGTAGATTTTAACTCGAATTTCCTCCATACATACACGTCATTGATTGATAGAATTCACTGCATGCATGGCTATGAAATTGACATTACTTGTTTGGCAAAGATTTGACTGTTGTTTTCTTTTGTTTCTGCTTAAAAGCAATTCTTCTTGGTTTATGCATAATGAATGAGTTACTTTGTTTTCACTGTTTACAACACCGCATGTTTCATCTATTTTTAAAGCGTTTAAAATGTCAGGGTCATATTTTAGAAAGTACCTGTACAATTCGTCCCCAGAGGAAACCGGTCGACACAATGGAGGTTTATTTTTTTGTGTAGTACGTCATCAAAAAGTGGTGTAATGAGCCTACTTAAAAGAGTCTTTCACTTTGACTGTTCAATTTTTATTCACATGAAAAAATTAAATTGCTTTCATTAATATAAACACCGTAATACATTCTAATATAGACGTTTCCGTTTGATTGTGACTATAGGGCCATGAAGAGAGTGCTGGTCAGATCGGTCTGACCATTGTGATAGCCGGAGTAGGAGGGTCAATTGTAGCCGGAATCTGGCTGGACAGAACCAGGACATACAAGTATGATATACAGAGTGACAGTTTCTATTTACATATGTTTATATGAACAAACGGTAACAACTATTTCTTAACATGAACCCAGATTTTCTATATATAGTGCTCAACAGAAACATTGTACCACCGTTTTGAAATATTATAATTTTTTTTTATTTAAATTTGTAGATATTTTATATATATATATTGACGTTTGAAAGGATATTGTATATAACTAATTTGTAAAACTCAATGAGCTCCGGATATTTTTTTTTCAAATAAGTGAACTATAGCATGATTATAGATTTAAAAAAATATATCATTTGTTACAGGGGTACCACGTTTGGTATCTATTTCTTGTCAATGGCGGGTATGGTTGCCTTCACCTTTACCCTTGATGTTGACATTTTATGGGTTGTCTTTTTATGTGGAGGGGCATTAGGGTAAGAAATATATACACGTAATGTTCGAATTATATTTCGCAGTTTCTTACCAAAATAAAATTGTTTTTTTACGTCTAGGTTGCATAAATTGTTATGTCTTACTGATATTATTGATCCGTAGAAAAGATTTTTTAAAGGTGGAAATATTGAAGTATTTTCTTAACAGAAAAAATTCCAAATTTATTTTGACATAATAACTGAAACATGCAGAGAGGAAAAATGACTGATTTTATATCATTATTTCTGTTAATATAACTAGCTTCTTTATGACCGGGTACCTTCCCGTTGGTTTTGAATTTGCCGCCGAAATCACCTACCCGGAATCGGAAGGAACGTCTTCCGGTTTACTGAATGCTTCTGCGCAGGTACAAATTAGTGGTCCTGCTATTAAGTAAAATAAGATAAAAGAGTCGGGTTGTCCTAAATATAAATTAAACAGGGGGAATACAATTTATATACTTTAATAATTGTATTTTTGATATTTACTAGGCTAGAAATGATTGGATACGGGTCTAAATACATTTATTAAAAGTTCAAACTCATATTCTAAATTCTGTATATCTATGAAATCGAGGGTAATCTTGCTTTACTTTGCAGTTCTTTGGGATCATTCTAACCATTGGTTGTAGAGCAATGATTAACAAAGTGGGAACGTTCGGTTCAAATCTTTTAATATCAGGAACACTTCTGCTGGGAACCATATGTACGGGTATGTATTGTGAATCAGTCTTCTGCTCATTTCCAAATTTTCTCAGGTTATCAGCGGCATAAAAGGCGTCATTTATTATCGCAAGATGGGTTTTCGAGCCCGCATTAAAAGTTCAAAGGCATAGAGTTTTTTGGTCTATCCATCTCTATGTTTGTATGTTTCTTGTCCGGACTGCAAAATCTTTAACATTGCTATTAACTTTTGAATGGTTGATGCTAGCTAGACCAGGACTTTAATATTTCACATGTGAATTCCTTCTGACCTTTCTTTGGGTACATGCATTTGATCTCTTGACTTTGACCTACACTTTTTGCAAAAAATTACCAAACTCTAACCTTAACTTTGGACAATTTGAGCTGAGGTATTCATGTTTTACATGACTGAACATTTATATTCCATTTGCCCAGGTACCAGCAATATTTCTGACCTTTCGACTTGACCTTAAAGGTTGACATACTTTTGAAAACCCTTTGCCCTATCTTTTGGATGGTGAGTGGTAGGACTTTGTTATATCACAGAGGCATTTCTTTTGACAAGATTTTGGGTACCAGCATTTTTTAAAATTTTATCTCAAGACCATGGAGTTGACCTTCATTTGCAGATCAAAAAAAAAAAAAAAAAAAACAACATTGCCCACTGGTATATTTTTATACGACTGGTGCAAGCACTTAATATATGTTCCTTGTGACAAGATCTTTCCTTTGAGACAATTGTTTTTATTTTGTTCTCATGACACTGGCCTTGAGTATGACCTAAGTTTTGAAAACCTTTTACCTTGCGCATATTTTTCTGATTGAATGGTGATACAACTGTAGTTATCACCACTGCTTTATTCCATGTAACAAGACCTTTCTTTGGGTGACAGCATATGGCTTTTGAGTCTTAACTACACACTTGAAAAACTTTGACCTTGGCCATGAGATGTCAAATCGGGGCATCAGAATTTCACTAACACACATCTTGTTTTTATATAAACGTATTCGTACTTCCAAAAATTTTAACTGTATATGCTTACTTCAATCAGTATCAGTCATTCGATCCTATGGTAAAAAGATCTATGAGTAAAATGTTTATTTTTCCCTTCCTCTTAGGATTCATTGCAGCTGATTACAGACGCCAGGAAGCTGGGAAAGAGGTAATACATGTAAATCGATTAGTTATGGAAACCTTAGGTAGTTTGCAAAAAAAAAAAAAAAAAACGAGATGCTATTTTGTCCGTCTGTATGTATAATTTTAATGTAAGATCGTATTTATGTCATCATCATACAAATATTAAGTCACTGCTAATTCTAAATTACTAAGAACTGCATGACACATTTTTACCCATTTCAGTACACCAATTTCGAGATCAACATTAAGCCAGAAAATACGTGGTATATGTATCTCTTTCAATGAGAGTTTTAAAATATTTATTTAGCACTGCACTGGAATTGTTAAATCACATAGACCAGCACAATGATACACATTACCTTGGTCCCATTTAAACCCATTCATGGCGTCTATTAACCCCAGCCGAGATTTTCCTCAATAAGTAGACATTTTTAAAATAATATTTAGAATATTTTCAACCTACACTGTTATTGATCTCTATATAGGTTATCGATGTCAGTTATGGAGTGTCAGAGTTTTCATTAATACAGGTGTGTAAAGCATCGTCGGAACCCAGAGGGTTTTTCTCTCCGGTTCATCCGGGAAGAATGTGATGTAACATTGAGAGAAAGCCCGTTTAACTAACATAGCAATACTGTAGTACATTTGTATATATGCCCCGTACTTTAATTTTTTAACCATGATTTTTATAATTTGTTATCATTAATAATAGGGCTAAACACAAACCGTGATTGATTGATTGTATATCGTTTGTGGTCCCTCTCGAGAATGTTTCCCTCATACGGAGAAGCCACCACTTGCTAGTGGAGAGCAGCAAATTTTGTCCTATACTCAGCACTCAAGGCCATTGAGCTAGGAGGGATCTTTTTCGTGCCAGCACCTACTGAGACACGGGACCTCGGTTTATACGAACTCCACGTCCCACAGTGGGATTCGAACCTACGACGTAAGGATTGACACCTTACTTCGCAAATCTAGAATAGACACTCCATGCACTGCGCCACGTGGGCGGCCACAAACCATGTAAATCAGCTTTAAATGAAAATACGATGAATCTTCACATATTTGATTTTAAAAAATCCAGTATACATTTGTATCTTTCGTTCAAAATTAATGCAATTTTCATCAGAAATTGGAATAACGGTGTTTAAAATTATATACATGTACTTATTTTCTAGTTTCCGTCAACACAATGGAAATTAAAGACAAAAAAATTCACAATTTGCAGGATTCCTTTTTGCATTTTTTTTTATTAAGAAACCACATCTGGCTTGAGACATTACTTGTTGTTTACGTGTAAGATCAACAGTACTTAAAAATTTCAAAACTATTCTAATTCTAACAGATATTGGAGCAGATGGATACTGCTTTGGAAATAGAAATATCGGAGAAAGACAGTGAGAAATCCCGAATGGCGGAACCAAATAACTGTGACAACCAGTTGTGATAACACCTATCGTATTACGTGCGTTAGTCATCTTTGTGATCTGGATTGCAAAGGATAGTATCAGGATCTCGATTAATCAAGATCTCCCAATATTAACTTAATCTTCTCAATATGTCATGATATGTATCTGAACGTAACAAGGTGCTAGTTGTGTTTAAAAGTCGTATTGCATTTGACCCATGGTAGTATTTCTTAATTTATACATATTAAGGGAGGGGGTTATATTATGGCCGTTGGAACCGAGGGCAAGGGGGGGATCCCCCCTCCCCCCAAAGCAGATATATAGAATATTTGTAATAGAGAAAACATTGCTTCTAAATCCTTGTGCCCCTTCAATAAAAACGTCCTATGACCTCTTTTTTTAATTGCATGTCAAGGAATTTTTGGCAGTTGAACCTCCCATCCCTTCCTAAACTGAAATTGCTTCTTACGGGTCTGTTTAGACACCTACGGTCACAGGGGCAAAAGGCTGGTTTAGGTTCATGGTTTGGGAGGGACCCTTTTCTTTCAGATACATTTAATTGTACAGAATTTAACATTAGTTATAAATAGTCATCTTATGACTGAAAGATTCTCTTGATCACTATGTTGATCCACTGAGAGTATGGTATATACTTGTGGTGATCTAGAGAGAGCAAAATTATGATTGAGCCATATTCATGTAACTGTTTCATTATTTTTCATCACCGCAAGCCACAGGTTTTGTGTCCATTCTCTTTGCATACACAGAATGGAACAAAATGTGTTACTTGCGGCTAAAATTTTAAATATAACTGCAAGCTTCATGCATAGTAATTAGTTACAACTGATTGAGCTTGCAGTTACAACTGCTACATTGTACCACCGAATAAATGTACCCACACATTCTGTTACAGTAAAACTGACGTGTTTGTGTTTATTTTTAAAATTATTTTTTGTTATGGTTTTGTGTCGTGTTGGGTAATTGGAATTGTGTTGCTATATTGGATATGGGTAGAAAAATATTTTACATGTACTACATTTACTATTCTTGAGTATAATTATAGGAAAAGAATATAAAGATGACTTCAAAGAATTGTATGCATTTTTCAATTGGAAAAAGTAATTAAATAAGTATTGTGGATATTTACAATAAAGCTACCAGAATTCACTATGTGGTTTTAAATAAATTTAGTACACCTGTACTTATGTGTATATGCTGTAGGAATTAATGAAATAGATAATACATTTAAATCATACTGTAATGAATATTTGGATTCATGCATTTTGATGCAAAGAATTTGGTGATCTTAATTACTAGTTATATTATTCCTACAATAATAAACCAAGAGTTTGTTACATTTCCTTTGAAATGAAAGATTATGTGGGAAAAAAACATATTTGTTTGAATATTTGGTTTCATGCAAAGAATTTTTTTCATTTAAATGAAAGTTTGTGTGAAGAAAACTTCCAGAATTTATTGTTATTTTTTCTTTTAACAATAAATTAGTGCTGCTGACATGCATTTATAATTTATTTTACACAAGAAAATGTAAATAAAATGATTACTACTTGTAAAATTTATTGTTTTGTTTACACCAGTACAATGGAAAAATGTCTAGTGATAAACAGAATATTTTAATGAATATTTTTAGTATACCTTTAAGCCCCCCCCCCCACTTCTTTCCTTGTAAAATACAAGTTTTAGTATAATGACTAACTTTCATTCTTTTAAAATGAAAGTCCAATAGTTACACTGTTTTCTGAAGATCTGAACAAATCATTGTATGTTAATTGCTACTTTTGGTTGAAGTTGTTTAACATTGAATGTCAAAGGAACCCAGAAACAATTTTTCTACAATTAGCCTGAACTGTACAGTAAAATTTGATTTTGCTTACTGCAAGACCACAATTAAATTGCTTTCAACATATCTTCAAACATTTCTGACCTTTCTTGGTCAACAAAATAAACAACAAAAATAAACATAGTCTTCAAATAACAACAGTCTTCACGAAAACTCACTGGTCCGAAGACCGAGGCCAGTGAATTTTGATGTCGGGTCAGTGAAAATCAAAATTCAAGAAGTCCGGTGGGCTTGTTGATTATAAAAATCATACACATATAAAACTTATTTCAACTGACTTACTTGTGTAAATTTCATTAATATATAAAATAAAAAGAACAAGCACGTGTTGTTGAATCGTATTATTATAACCCTATTATAACATGGATGTATTACGTAACTACCGAAACTAGCTAGTAATTATTAACTAGTACGTAAAATGTGCAAAGTTCCAACTAACAACTTACCGAAACGCGACAAAGGGCGAAAAATGGTGGCATTTCAAAAGTTGAAGTTAATAAACATGTATAAATTTACAGTTATGAAAATGTATTTATTTTATTTTTTAAGTAAGGGGCCAGTAAAAATTTTGGTGGGCTAGTAAATTTTGAAAGTTCACTAGTCCGACTGGCCAGTTAGTTTGAAAAGTTTTCGTGAAGACTGTAACAATAATATACACATGTAACAATATCCAAAATGTCCAAATGGATCAATGATAGGTCCACTCCTATTCCTGATTCTTGATCATAATGTCAAGAAAGTCAAACGTAATGAAATTTTAGTAAATTGATAACATAATTATATAAATTGTCAACTAATACAGGTATGTGCTATAAGGAAATGTTGATACATGTAACACATGGAATTTATCCTTGTTATTTAAATGTTTAATGCTGTATTCCTATTCTGCAGAGATAGTCAACATTAGTAGGGATGGGATGATATACATGTACTGATACATATACATGTTCTGATACATATCAATACCGTATAATCCCTATCAACTGCCCCAGATCAAATTTGTCAGCAACTTTCACACACGTTAAAAAAAAACATAATTATTAGGGCCTTCTAAAAATCTTTCACTTTCAGGAATACTTTACATACAAGTTACCCAATAACTGAGTTTCATTTTCAATTTCTTCAAATTATGGCAAGCTTTCAATACTGTAACAATTCTTTATGATTTTAACCACTGTACATGGGGCCCTCTCTCCCCTATGATATGTACTCTATAATACACGACACAATTGCTGTAATAAAAATAACTGTAAACAATACAAAACAAAACAGATCAATACTTGTTCCTATCAAATTCTATCTATATATAATATGTTGTTTGTTCAGTTGAAATTTGTTTGAAACAGTTGACCCCCCCCCCCCAAAGAAAAAAAAATCAACTGAAACTTAGGACATTTTGGGGGGAAAATTTATCAGAGAAAGGTTGAAAGCAATTCTCCAAGGGGGGGGGGGAAAGACTTCAGAATTTAATTCACTTGAGGATTTGTTCTTTTAATTCTTTCAATAAAAAGGACTATAATAAGAAACATTCAGATTATTTTAATGATGATTACCCTAAAAGATACCTATGCCTCATCAATCCCTAGCTAAGACAACTCAGATTCTCCGTTTGTGTCGTCTGCTCATCATGGCCTGCAGAGGGTCACCAGAGGGAACTTCTTTTCTCTTTAAGTTCCCTCGATGTGTGGATCCCTTGTTTGATGCCTCCTCCTCTTTAATTCTACTGTCCTCACTCATTCTACCTGAGCCAAAGTTTCTCTGTCCTCTAAACCCTTGACTCAACTCTTCCCTTCTGAAATTTTGTGGTACGTTCTCTTTGTGCTGTGCAGTCTCCAGATTTAGCGAGTTTCTTCTCTGTTGCCTGCTCTTGCTGCTGTGAATGTTTCTGACGTAGTTGTTGTGGCTCTGGAAGCTATCGTCGGGATCGATTCCCAGGGGGCGCTCCTGCTGGTCAACCTTGTGGAGCTGCTCCAGGTGGGAATACGTACTCTGTACACTCTCCGGATAGTTGTCATGGTGACCTGGATGCTGTTGGGGGTGTCGGAGTTGTGGTCTCTTAAAAACAGACTCATCTACAACAAGAATTTATGATTCTTTTAAACCATAGAAATTTATTTGCTTTCCAGTTAAGTAAAAAAAGAATTTAATTAGAATATGAATATGTTAAAATCTTAAAAAATAACACAGGACAGATTATGGAATGTTGTAAGTCAGAAAAATTTAAATAAAAAAATCGCATGAAGTGGCTCATATACATGTAAAATATAAAACAGTTTCCCAATACCCCCACCCCTCCCCCGATTTTTGCTATCTTTAAAATTTACCTGATTTCAAGCTGTGACCATGACTTTCACCTTGAAAAAAGAAATTATAGAAGTAAAGTTTCTTTCCTATTTTCTTCATGAGAATTTCCCTACATATTTTCTTCAAAGGAGATATTGAAAAAAAAAACTTTATAGTTTTTATGGTACCATAAATTAATTCAAATTAAATTGAATGATTAATTATCAATCCACTTACAATTCTTAACAGAAACAAGAAGTCTGTGAGCCAATGCTCACAAGTAATACCCCCAGTCTAATATGAATATACACTATCGTGTTAATACACACAAGTTCAGTTATGGACAGATGTACAGATAAAATGGAGGTTGACATTGGATTTGCACAAAAATGAATCTCAACATATGGTTTGCCTTAGCAAAAAATGTGCTAAAATTTCAAGCATCTGCGATGAGTAGTTGCTGAGAAAACTGTGACCAAAAATTTGTTACAGACAGACACAAGGACGGACAGAAAGACAGGACAGACACACAAGGGTAAAACAATATACCCCCCCTCCTTCAGAGCGGGGGTATAAATATCTGCCTTTTGACTTACCATTACAAATTTGTGTGACCGGCAACTGTCCCGTAGAAAAGACTCGATTAGGCTGATGGGTGGGAGAAAGGAATCGTGGGGGAACACTGGAATAACTGCTGCAGGGATAGGACAGACTCTTCACACTCATGTTATCCTCCCCCGCTCCTGTCTGGTACCCCTGCTCCAAGGCCAGGACTCGGTCATTCATCCCCTGCATTATGGCAGTCAGCTGAAATAAGATTTACAGTGAAAATAATAAGTTCATACTTGATAAACATTGATTTCATCAGCATAAGAGCATATTTTCTTTACATCATCTTGTATAACATTAAATACCGTATAAGTGGAAATTTTAGCAAGACGCAAATTTAACGATTTGTCCTTAAAATTTGGTATTTTATTTTTAGCAAAAGTATATTTAGCAATTTTGGAATGCTCACTTAAGAAAATATTACAACTAAAACACAAGTAGTTTTTAGCGATATTCAATTTTAGCGATCTTGGCACCCTCACTAATAATGCCAAAATTAAATCCTTGCTAAAAATTCTGCTTATACAGTACATTAGAATTAAGGTCAACTTTGTATAAATTTAGAAAGCATTATAAAACTAAAATGTTATGACATCAAATATTATAAATGTTCAATTGTTTATATGAATGTAATTTATGTCAGCTTTCATTTCTCTGTTAAATTTTAGTTGTTTGCTTTTTTCACCATTAGAAGACTACCATTTAAGTCACTTTCTTCAATACCAGTTTTGTTACAACCACATTTAAACATAGAAATTGATGGATAATTTATTCACCTTAGACAGTTGAACATGTATATCTCTAATGTTTGCCACACTGAGAATATCAGACATGTCTGTAGTTTCACTTCTCTCCTTGTCATAGCTTCCAATCTGATAGCTAAATATTATAAAATATTATCAATATTTTTACCAATATACAGCCCATCTACATTTTACACACAATGTCCGTGTATTGTTTGTTGTATAATGTACCTCTTAAGAATTTTTCACTCATAGAGATGTCGTGTATAAGCAAGGTATGATTCAATATTACTCAAAACGCAAATTTTACACCATTTACAAATCAATACAGTCAACTTATTAAAAGGCACACAAAAATGTCATTTACTAGTGAGTTATAGTTAAAAGTCATCCCCAATAAAATGTACCTGGACAACTTGTCAACAAACAGAGTGTATTTTCCTCTAGCTGAGTCCAAGTGATTGACAGCCCCCTTATATTTCCTTCCAATTTCTTCTCTACATGTGGCACAAGCCATCTTGTAGTAAGTGCTACAATGAAAATGTATTTATCAGTCCATGTTTGATCTAATAACAGACCATTCAACTTCTTTAAGTGTCAACTACATGTATGCTTATAAATTCAAAGGACATTCAAAGGATTTATCATCATTCATGTGCACAAGACAACGATTGAATTCATCTTAAACCACAGCCAAAAAAGTAAAAACCAGCTCATCTTTCTCTCTTAGTTTTCTTTTATGAATCTTATAGTTCTAGCTAAGTTTGCAATTTTGATTTTCTTATTCTAGATTGACTTACCTTCCTGCATCAAAGCCTGTACTGGCAGTCTTCATTTCTTCTTCCACTACTGCACTCGTTACATCTGTAGATAAATTTACTACACAATATTATGCTCTATTCAATTAATCGATTTACAATGTAGCTTGAATTAGCTACAGTATATTGCATTATTCAGTATATTATCTATCTTTTCAAAAGAAAATACTTGCATGGTTTCACAATTTTCCTTCAATGTCCTTTATGTGATTTTTTTTCATTCAGCATAATGTAAGAATTGTCACACTTAACTACAGTGAATTGTCATCTTTGATTTCTTTTGAAATTAATTTACAGGTCTTACTGTTAAGTGTAATTGTCCTAGATATATCGTCTATGCAAACCCATGCTGTCGAATCCCCAACAATGACGTTACACTGAGCACACTGAAACACCATAGGAGGTTCATCTAGATTGAATGACGACTTGGGCGAACCCGAGTTATGTGGAATAACTTCTTGGTGTTGAATGTCACCCATATTACCGTGTTGACGTTTGCCTATCTCAAGTTTACTCATCTACTCAATCTTAGCAGGTTCCCGCAAAATTTTAGAAAGGTGAAAGTAAAGCTAGCTTATGTTTTTAGTATTAAAATGTTATGCGTTTTAAATTACAGTACAGTTTTAGAGAATTATCATTTATTTTTAATAAAAGATTAATGATTTACGATTTTTAAACGGATAAACATATCTCATATATACTACATATGAAAAATACGAAACTGAAGAAATATGTAAACGTACATTCGGCAAACCTCGGCCGAGGTGTGCCGAGTGGTAAACGTAATGTTATTTTTACCTTCTCGGTGCAGAAGAGTTAAACACACTGAGCGCACTTGTTTCAGACAGCCGGGCGATGACCCGGTTCACTTTTATCACATGGCATATTGACCCGGTTAGTGTCGCTGAAACGAGTGAAAAATAAGCCGGATTGGCTGGTATTGGTGCTGTTGCTATAAAAAAGAAATATCAAAATTATCTGAACGCACGAGAACAACGATTTAGTGGATATATTTCGTTTTAATATTTATTAGTTCCATTCAATGTACAATTTGTAAATTTGGAGCATATAGGGTCCCGTTACATACAGAACTGAAAAGCAGCTTTAAAACTGAAAAAAAAAATTTTGTCGTGCAAATGTACACAAATATATTGTAAAAGTCTCTTATTATCTCAGTAGTGTTTGTTTATTGACACCGAGACTACGACAAATGATAAAAAACGAATGTTTCACCATCAAGAACATTTCTACCTCCGTTTTCCGCCATATTGCTTTTCATTTGGCCGCTCGAAATTTTTCGGGCGATCCGGGCTACTTTCTGACCGCCCGGCGGCTTAAATATATTTGAAACAAGTGACTCGCCCGGTTCCGGAATATTAACCGGCTTGACCCGGCTTATGAAACAAGTGCGCCTACTGACAGACGATGTCGAAGATGAAATCATGTGTTCCTAGAGTCTTAAAAGGGATGTCAAGACATGGGTTCTATGGAACAAAACAAAAATTACAATTATCAAACAACGAACATTATTCTTTTCGTCATTTACATAACTGTTTCCAGATTTATTGCCGTATTCCGGGACCCCTCCGAACTAAACAACTAACTTTGTTGGACAAGCACCCAACTGTGTGTCATCCTTGGATAAGATTTAAAACAGGCCAAGTTAAAGAGGATGTAACAGATACTGAAAAAAGAGACAGTTTAAATGAGGGTTTAGACGCCAAGCTGATTAATGTAAAAATCTATATAGTTAAAAACTTGGATATCAATTAAACTTTCTATGCAGTTTTAATTAGTTATGATTTTTTTTTAAATTTTGAAATCATGCTTTGTAGAGATCCTTCCCTGACTATGATGAAAATCAAAACCTAAACAACTGATGATTGTTGTGGGCTCAACTCGATTAGATGCTGTTATTACAAAAGCATTTGGGATCAGCAGATCGTAAGATTTTTTTTTTCTTTTTCTCAAGCCTTGATTAAAACTCTCCTCTATCTTTCTATTTCTCTCACTAATATCTGCAGATCGATGCCACTTAATCCCTGCAACACTTGGAATGACATAAAGGATTATGAATAAAGAGATCACCCCTCATATTTTTTTCCTCAAATTTACTGGCCCTTTTTCATACAACATTCAAATGTACATAAATGTGAAAGTTATGAAAGAATGAAAAACATAAGGATCTTAAATTCAAACTAATTTTCATTTTTTAGAAAAACAGAAGAGAGACTCACAACACAAAACTGCTTAGTCAATGGAAAACTTCCTCAAAAGAAAGCAACACAGGTAACCATTGTAAACTTAACTCTATGTTGGTCTTTTTTTACTTTAAAATTTCTATTAAAGCTTGTTTTAAATTTTTCTGTATGATAACGAAAAATGTTGCTCTTACATGGATCTATTTAAATAGACCTAAATGCTCTAGATTAATTTCTGTTGTAGACACAAAAGAATTGTGTGAAATAATGAGTAATGGTTTTTAAAAAAATATTTTCTCAGTCTAATGTCTTAGCAGGACACTACGATGAGATGCTCTACTGGTTTTTGTGTCACAAGTTATATTGCATTTTGACCAATATGTTTATGATGTGACTGTTGGGGCGAGCACAGTTATGTATTATCAAAAACCTATACACAACTCTATTCCCTATCCTCTGTTCATTTAAAAAGACAAAATAGAAGAAAAACAAAACAATAAAGAGAAATAATTTCCCATGCATAGGTATTGAGATTCCTAACTTCTCGGAAGTTTCCAATAAAATCAGAAATACTTAAGCCATTTAAGTGACAAAAGTTTGACATCAAATAAAAAGTCCTGTTGACTCTGGCAGCAAACGATAGATTTTATGGCATCTAAATTGCATTAAATTGTTGTTTGTATTTTTTTTCTAAGTAAGTTATTGCTATGTTAAACCACTATGTTGCTATGCACCGCAAAGGATTATTGGGAGTTTGGAATTTTTTCTTGTGGACTGATTAAAATTTCTTGAAACAATGTGCAGGTTTTAACAGAATTTTCTCCGTTCAAACACATTGCCTGTGGAGCTTGCTGCGCTCACTATAAAACTGTGGGAGTAGCGTTTAGAAAGAGATTCACAGAAATGTCTAAGTTTAAATAACCATGACAAATAGCTTTTATCAAATTAAAAAAAATCTATAAACAGAAGTTTATATATACATTGTATATCTTAATGTATTCTACATGTATTTAAAGTTTTATTGTAATCTGATGAAAGTATAGGAGTAACATTTTAAAGGATAATTTAAAAAAAACTATTTGAATTTTAAGTAACACCTTTGATCCAACTCAAAAAACTGAAATACAGAATTATGTTTATCACTGTAGAATATTTGGTACCAAAAGTTGTAGGAGGAAAAGCATTATGAATGTTTTATTGAAATGGTTATTTTTATTAACCATGGCTATACACATCACAGTTCATCAAACTCATAAACAATTATTCAGAACTATGTATATTGGTGTAGTTTACTTTAGTACTTGTGGGAGAATTAGCATGTAATGAAAAATTAATAGACAGACCGATAGACAGTTGGACAATGGAAAGCTTAGAATCCCCACAAGTGCTTCTGCTCTCTGACTTACTCAGCAAAGCTGAAAAGTTGCAAATTGAGGTTTAATTCAAGTTTCATGAACCATGAATATAAACAGTTGACAAACAGTGTACATATGACATTTTTCAGATAAAAGTTGGAGACTGTATTGATATTGTCTTGGATCAAACTGACACACACTACAAAGTGCAAAGGACTCGTATTTTGGATATTATTTCAGAAAAGACAAAGGCAGGAAGGACTAAGGTGATAGTAAGACTGTGGAAAAAACCTTTTCATATGGAGGTGTCTTAAATATGTTTTATGGAGTTAAGCTGAATAAATTGTGATGACATTTGTGTTTTTTTCTTTTAGTTAAAATAAACTAAGGTAATTAGCATACAAACAAACATTTCCAAAACTAAGATTTGTACTACAGAAATAGCAATTAAGATTATAACAAATTTTGTTTATTACTACAGGGTTTATTTTGGCCCTACTCTCATTTTGATTGGACAAGATCCAAGACAGATGCAATTACATGTAAATAACTTTCATCAACATAATACAGTTATAAAGTTTGATGTACTAGTATTTTAACCTTCTTGGAAGTCAAGGTTAAAGAAAAGGTTAAGAACAGCAGTTGAAAATAGAAGTGCTCACCATTTTGTTATATATATGTATATAAAGACTTGAAGCATAATTTTAAGATTTGTTAAAAATATGATAAGTTTCTCTGAAATTGAGAGAATCGCCAATTTTAGAAAGTAAGGTCAAGGTCAAAGGAAAGGCCAATATCAAAAAACTGTTGAAGCAGACAGTTGAATAGCCCTCTTCAATATGTAGCAGCATATGAAGTTTGATTACTGTATCTTTAATAGTTTTTTTTTAAGGTTAAATGAAAGGTCAAACCTTGTTAAAAAATGTAAGAGGTTGGTGTACTAGTAAATTTTCAATCCAACAACCAATTGTGTGTGAGAGAGAGAGAGAGAGCTGTAACTGTGGTAAGGTTAATCAATAATTGATGTTAAAGAACTGAAGGCTCTAAAGCACCAGTATCCTATAGACGTTAAGTATTCAATTTACACTTTAATAACACATTGCCTACATCTGCACTTGTTTCTGCCAGGAGTAGAGAAATGTACAAAGAGTTAATAAAACTTTCATTGCTGTTAAATAGGTCTTCAGTTAACCTGTAGACGACCCTTCAAAATCATAAATGGTGTTGATTTTAAAATTGGTATGTAATAACAGGTTATACTAGAGTGGTTTCATAATTTATATACGAAATATATCAATAATTGATTTTAGAAATGATTTAAAAAAAACTATGCATAAACTCCTTACAAGGTGATTGTTTTTGGTGCATAAATTTTTAACTAGCGGGTAAATATCAGAATAACAGTATACATGTATTACAACCTGTGATATTTTGAGTTGCCATTACGTTCATTTAATTCTTATCAGACCCATGGGGATTAATTCATGTTGGGAGGAGGGGGTATATGTACAAATAACACAGACACTTGTTTCGGTAATAAATTTTTAATCAATAGTATTATAATAACACTGTTAATATTATTATACCATGGGTTAATTTATTTCCGACACAAGTGCCTGTGGAAAATACGGATACCTCTCCTCGACCAGGAACAATATATTTTAATTTGATTTATACAATATTTTATTATGAAAATCACAGTAGGATTGGACAATAAATTTTATGTTTGCTATTGACAAGAATACGATGTGTTGATAGATTTTGATTGCTTCATTAATCATTTAATTTAAAAATTATTAATGAAAATTCAAATTCCAACCTTGCGTTTTTACAAGTGTCAAACAGAGCACCACCATAATCAGGAATCCATAAATATTTCTGAGATTTGATAAATTTCCCTCTAAAATATAAAATTAATGTTGAACTTTGAATAATTATTGTTAATTATATATAACAAGTGAACTTCAAGACATTTCTGTGGATAGTATCAATTACTAAAACTCAGTCCAAGGATCGGACTTCAGTCGTTTATTTTAATTTTAACGTTTAAGGATTTGAAAATTAATGCGTAGTTTAGATTCAGAATTATTTTTTATGAGATATACTTAGTATGGATACTCTAGAATTTACTCATTGATATATGTTAATATGTTTTGAAATGCAACACTTAGAATGTATCGTATTGTGAATCTCAAAGTACAATATCTGGGTCATTTTCAAAAAATGTCCAAATTCCTGTTATACAAGCTTTTTTTTGAAAATTTTGCAATAAAAATCAATTTTTTTTACCCGATGAATTTAACAACAATCTACAAGTGTAGAAAAAAATTAAGTGCGATTAAAAATTGACTTGAATACTGAAAAAAGTCCTTCAACCTGAGTAAAATTAAAGAGAATTGCTTGTGATTTGGCCGGATGTTTGACTTCAACTCTGATTATTGATGTAGTAAATATAATTAAGCAGTGTAAAATGACCTTTATTGTGTTGTACATGTTTAATACTGTCTAAATGCATGCTAAAATGTGATTGAAAAAGAGTAAGAATATTATTTTTTTTAAGTTAAGTGTGTGTTATTTTGGCCGTGTCCTTGGAGTTACCAGGACATAAAAGTTATCTGTAACAGTTATCTTTCCTAAAGAAACTCTTCACTATCAGCCTCCTTCTTTTGGTCTTGTTCCCGCCAAAATATCATGAGACACTTTACACAGATCTTTTATACCATAGGCACAATATGTGGTTGAAGGCAAGTTTGATTGCAATAGTAATTTATTTTTGAGTCCTAGGAGTTACTTCGATATTGTGATGATAAATTAATTTGCCATTTCTTTGATGCATTGAGCAAGTTTATAACAAAATACCTATCATCTAGGAGCTGTGCTTTATGTTCATAAGTCAGTTATTGCTTTTATACTTCCAATTATTTATATAATAATTCCCTGGTGTTACTGTCCATTTTGTTACTGCAAGAAAAGTTACTCTAAGGATGTATCTAGTTACTCCATGGACAATTTACATAGAAAATAATTATAAAGAATGAAAGTTGGAGTCATATGTTTTATTTTCCTCCCTTATTTAAAACTATCCAGTAACTAATTTTGTTTTAAAATGCCAAATTATTTACTAAATGTTTTTACCATTTGAAAATCATATGATTTTGCAGTCTTGGTTATGCAAAGGACAGAATTGGGTAACTCCGCGGACCAATTGAAAAAAAAACCCTTTAAATTCCCAATTTTAATACAACATTTGTGTAAAGTTTATTACAATATAAAATAACAGAAATATTTTTATCAAATTGGCATTTATTTTTCATATTATGTTTCCATGAGCTATAAATTAATTCAATAAATAATTTGAGTAACACAAAGGACAATGTTTGGTAACACAATGGATGTAAAAACGATTAAATATTTATGTTATTAATATACTCTTGCATGTTCTTTTGTTTCTGTAGGAAAATATACAACTTTTATTTCTTTTGAATAAATTGAAATATCAAAATTCATTATGTAATGCAATCATATCCCCTTTTATGCTCTTTAAAGTAACCTATGGTAACACCATAGACAAATCCAGTTACTCAAGGGACACAGCAAGGATTAAAGATAGAAAAATGAAACAAGCGTATTGCATATGGAGTGGTAATTGTGTTCATTGTATTGCAGAAAACAAATGTGGTGGGATATTGCAATTCAAGTAACAATAAATAATGAAGTGCTAAAAATATATGATGGTTAAAAATGGTAACACAAAGGAAGTTTTAGGTAACACAAGGGAATGTGAAATAAGGCAGAATATGATTTGTTTTCTTTAGTCTGAGGATTCTAGTTATGTTCTCTTGATGAAGATGATGTAAACAAGACAATGAAAAGTTGCAATGAAGCCAATAGAATCCAAGACGTAAAAGATAGATTTATATCATTGAATTGAAAATTCCTTTAAAGTTATATCAGATACGGAACATTTCTTTGGAAATGCATTTAAAGTCCTTTAATCGTGTAAACCCGGCCTTAGATGAAAAAGTCACAAATTGTTCATAACTGTTCTAAAAGGATTTCAAAAGATTTTTTAAGAAGACAATGTACCAGTCATTACTCTAGAATACAGTTTTGCATTTAGTTGAGGATGTTCTTCAGATTTGTCCAACTGAAATCCCTCATGACTGTTCTACATCCTGTAAAAGTTGGTGCTGAAAGAAGTTTTTAACCTTGGATGTACATAAGCTTTTGGAAAGTGGTGGAGAAGATTATATAGTCGAGGCAGCATTGGACAACAACAAGGCCAGATATGGTGGCAGACCACTACATTTCAAGCCACTTTGTTGGATTGTTACCCTGAAGAACTGTCAATGAAAGTTTGGCAAACGATCAGTGGATACAAGAGCAAAAAGGGCAGAAAAATATCAATGAAAAAAATGAAAAAGAGTACAGATTAAAAAAAGTCAAGAGTTCCTGATAGGAAATCCGACTAAAGAAACTGAAAAGACTGACACCCTGGAAGAGAAAGAATTGGAGTCAATAATGAACATCAGACTACAGATGAAGAGAAATCAGATCCTTTGGAAGAGAGACTGGATAAAGATACAGAAAAAATGAACTTAAATGTATGCACGGGATTAGACAGAACCTAAAACCATGTTCCTTTTTAACAGGCCAAAAACTGTAAAAGATAAAAGCTGGTATAGCATTGCTAATGTTTTAATAATATTGTCACCATCATATCTTGTAGATGTGTATTATGTAGAGAGCTCATTGTGGAAAGAGGCTAGCTGTAGATAAATGAAATGAAAATGTAAAATCCATAAAAAGATTAATGCATTCTATATATTTGAAATCTGGTCATTTACAAATACATGTACATGTTCTAGTTTCACAATTATTTCTTCATTAAAAATTAGTTCTAGCTGATCTAAGACTCATCTATGTAAACCTTTGAATCTTTTAAAGGTGTCCTTTGTGTTATTTTTTGTCATTGGTGTTACAGCTTCTGCTTGGATATGTAAATACACTAACAAGTACTGATCAATGATTCAAAGTCATGTGATAGTAATTATTTATTATTCGGGCATAACAATTTGATTTCATTTTTCTACTGTCATATATCTTATGATTGGATAGTTATGTCTATGTCGTTACTGTTTTATCCTTGGTGTTACTAGTCAGACTCAAAATGTATAATGAAAGAAATCCCCCGCCAATTTTTTATGTTAAAACCATATACTCTTATATTCACCTCTAGGGTAATTTCATTACTATCCTTTTCGGAAGGAAGGAGAACAACTTTATTATTTCTTTCTAAGTATTACACAAAATATCCTTAGTGTAACCTTTATGTCCTTTGTGTTATGCAAATATCCTTGGTGTTACCAACACATTTTTCCTATATTTATGTTCTAAATCTTTATACAATTTTATCGAAACTTGCAACACAATACTGTCGTTTTCTAATACTAAGTTTATTTGCAAAGCAAGTATTTTGTGCTGAGGTAAATGATGTATGCCTTAAGTAAACGTGTAAGATATATACAAAAGTTACAACACTTACAACTTCCAGCTATACTTTATCTGATAATTTTCTGTTATGAAACTTCAGTTTGATTCAATAGAATAATTTTATCACTATGTTGAGATTGTTATTCTAAAAACCTTAATTTTTTTTTTAAATTATGATTTTACTATGACTTTTAACTAAGTAACACCATGGACATTTATTGTTGGGTCCATGTACATATAATGTTTTTTTTAGTATATGTTAATAGAATTCTTTGTGCTTTAACATTGTTTATGCATCTATGATGTTTGAATGCTAAAATAAAACTTTAAAAAGTTTAGACTGCCACATTTATTTTTGCAAAATACTGGTGTTGGAATTTGGACAAATTTTGAAAATGACTCATCTACGCATTAAAGAAGTGTATATTATAAAATAACATGTTATTTTCTTTTTTTTATTCAAGATTTATAGGTCATTTGTAGAATCTCGAATCTGACTTGCAGCACGTAAACAAAGATCTCAATTTTCCTAAAAAATTTAAAATGATATTAAATTTAAATGAAAATCCCTTGACCAAATAATGGAAATGTCTGAGTAAGAAAACATTCTGGATATTATTTAAGGGAACTGAATACAAAATTCTGATTAACTGTTACGGTAGAAATTTGGAATCTCCATGACAAGGTCAGTTTATATAAATGTGCATGTTTATTATTTAGTCTAGATGAAATGAAAACTGCAAATAAAAAAAAAAGAAAGACAAAAATTCTCCAGCGAGAGAGAGACACGTGCATTGAAGTCCAGTGAATAATGTGAGTATAACGAGTTATAAATCCTAGTTTATACATGTGTACACTTATTATCAAGCCGAGTGAAAACAGGTGTACTGAATCAAAAATAGTTTATGTGTAATAAATTCTAGTGAGTACATGTGTGATAAATCCTAAATGTTATAAATCCCAACTGATTAAATGTTTTATAAACCCCAACTGATTACATGTTTTATAAATCCTAGTGAGCACATGTGTAATTAATCCGAGGGAGTACACGTGTAATAAATCCCAGTGAGTACACATGTAATAGATCCCAACTGTTTACACGTGTGATAAATTCTAGTGAGTTCACGTTTAAGGAATCCAAATGACTACATGTGTAATAAATCCGAGTGAGTATACGTGTTATAAATCGTAGTGAGTAAACCTGTAATAAATCCAAACTGATTACACAATTCATGTATTTAATCTTCGTGACTATATACACATGTAATAAATCCCAACTGATTACACGTGTAATAAATCCTAATTTGTATATGTTTAATTGATCCCAGTGAGTACACGTGTAATAAATTCCAGCTGATTACACGTGTAATAAATTCTAGTGATCGAGTACATGTGTAATAAATCCTAGTGAGTGTACGTGTAATAAATCCAAGTGAATACACCTGTTATAAATCCTAAATGAGTACACGTGTAATAAATCCCAACAGATTACACGTGCATGTAATTAATCTTAGTGTGTATATGTGTAACTAATCCCAGTGAGCAAACGTGATATAAATCCTAGTGAGTATACGTTCAATAAATCCTAACTGAGTTCACGTGTAAGAAATCCTAGTGTGTATATGTGTTATAAAGCTAAGTGAGTACATATGAAATAAATCCTAATGAGTACACATGTAATAAATCTAAGCGAGTACATATGAAATAAATCCTAATGAGTGTACGTGTAATAAATCCTAGTCAGTACATATGAAATAAATCCTAGTGAGTACACATGTAATAAATCCTAATGTGTACATGTGTTATAAATCTAAGTGAGTACATATGTAATAAATCCTAGTGAGTGCACGTGTAATGAATTTCAGTCAGTACATATGAAATAAATCCCAGTGAGTATACCTGTGTTACGGTGTAAAATACAACATTTTTGGACTTATTTTAAATAACAGTGTAAATTAACTTTTCGGACTTTGTTTAAATTGTTGTCAAAACTTTTCTTATATTTCGGCAAATGTGATCAATTATATAAATTCCGCACAGCCTTAATCCCACCTGAGGCATAGTCAGAGATTGGACAGTTAATTCCTTAATTGACATATGTTATATTTATTGACACTTAATCTTTCATCTTTAATTCTATTATATACATACTGCTAAAATGCCACCATTCGCTCAATAATTGTTTGATACTTGATTTCTATATACCTTTTGTTAATCCTTTTATTTTACTCTGTCTTTGATCAGTATGTATATGTTTTGTTGTGAAAAAATATAGTCAGTTGGAATCAGACCTTCGATGCTGATACATCCCAAGCTCATGTAAAAGTTTATTCCATGCTAATTCCGTATATAAAAATAACAAAATTGGCAACTCGTGTTTGTGTCTTGAGGTTTAAAAGAATCTGGGTTCAACAATAAGAGGAAAGCTCACGGTTGACCCAGAATTAGCAATAGAGGACGAAATCATTCCCGTAAAACCTGTAATAAATCCTAGTGAGTATACCTGTAATAAATCCTAGTGAGTATACCTGTAATAAATCCTAGTGAGTACACGTGTAATATATAATAATGATTACGCGTATAATAAATCCTCGTGAGTATACTTATGATACCCCCCAGTGATTATATATGAAATAAATCCTAATGAGTACACGTATAATAAATCGAAGTGAGTGTACGTGTAATAAATCCCAGCGAGTATAAAGGTATATTTGATCCCAATGAGTACACGTATAATAAATCCCTAAATGAATTCACGTGTAATAAATACGAGTGGATCTCTGAGCACTCGTGTACTCTTAATTGTTAGCACGCAAGTAATAAATCCAATTAAATACCGTATATCCGGTTTTTTTCGCGATGATCTATTTTTCGCTTTTTTGGGGGATGATTCGCGAAATATAAAACACGCAGAAATTATATCAGCTTTAATGTAACATTGAAACATTACCGTTTTAAAAAAAGAATGATATGGAGATAACGAACAGTATTCAATATCAAAGTCCATAAAACAATACAAAATTGCATATAGCAGAGAAAACACGGACATCCAAAACATGGGAGGTAGGAGCAGGTGCCATGGAGGAGTGAGCATCCCCTGCTGACCGGTCACACCCGCCGTGTGCTCTTTGTCATGATAGGGAAATAACGGAAAAATCCTACCAAAAAATTCGCTCGTAAAAAATAATTTACGCAAAATAAAAACTGTACCTATCTACCCCCTTTTCGCGAAATTTCCAACACGGGAAAAAAAACCGGATATACGGTAGATCCCTGTAAATGCACGTGTAATGATATTTCCATTTGAATTAAATCTTTAATGCAAAGGAGTCGGAACCGGGGGGGGGG
>PRKT01000071.1:1257326-1276795 GCA_003671525.1 Saccostrea glomerata
GTGCAGAATTAGAAGATCTTTCAAATGATATGTCGAAAAAAGGGCTGACCCCTAAATTAAGGGACCTAGAGGGGCCAAAAGTTTTTTCCAGATATCTCAAAAAGTATTGAGAATTTGTTATACATCAAAGAAGCAAAGTTGTTCAAAATATCAAGCTTTATCTAATGGGGTCGTCAAAATATGTCCGGCGACGTCACTTCCGGTCGAACCGGAAGTAGTCAGAAAATGGATATTTTTGCCGTTTTTGACAGGTTTTTGGGTAATATGTGTCACTAGAAGCTTAAATATTAATTTTCCGTCCGTCGTCGTCACTTCCGGTCAAACCGGAAGTACCAAAGAATGGCTTAATTTTGCAGTACTTAACATAGATTTGGAGGATTAACCCATTTTTGGACTTCATTACTCTTTTTTTTTTAATGACTTAATGAGTTACTTCCGGTCAAACAGGACGGCAGACCTACTCGTTGCTTTGCAACGAGCTCGGCTCTAGTTGAATGTAATTTTCATATATGGGAAAAACTGTCATTTTTCTTTTCCTTATTTCACTGCATGTTCACTTATGTACAAATGAGTTCCCTTGTTGTCTCCTTTTTTTAAAGTCTAATAATCTTTTTATTTGAACACATTTAAAGCCTTTACAACACTATTAAAAAATATCAGAAAACATTTACAGATTTTACAACACTGTTATAATAAAATTAGAAAACATTTACAACCCTTAGAACACTACTATAATAGTACCAGAAAATATTTATAACCCTTATATCTCTGTTATAATAATATCAGAAAACATTTACAGCTTTTGCAACACTGTTATAATAATATTAGGAAACATTTACACCCCTTACATCACTGTTATATTAATATCAGAAAACATTTACACCCCTTACAACATCACTGTTATTATAATATCAGAAAACATTTACAGCCCTTACAACATCACTGTTATTATAATATTAGAAAAAATTTACACCCCTTACATCACTGTTATAATAATATTAGGAAACATTTACAGCCCTTACAACATCACTGTAATGATAATATCAGAAAACATTTACAGATTTTACAACACTACTTTAATTATATCAGAAAACATTTACAGCCCCATCAACATCACTGTTATATTAATACTGTAAACCAACTTTTATTCGCGACGACTTTATTTCGCGATTTACCGGGGTTTAACTAGTTCGCTACGATTAATTTTCGCGATCAAGCCTTTTTTGATCTGTTGTTCATAGACAAAAACACTTTGAGGACTGGTTCGCGGCGAGAAATATTCGCGATTACCAGACTCTCGCGAACTTCGCGAAAAATTCTCGCACGCGAATAAAAGTTGCTTTACAGTATCAGAAATTATTTACAGGATTTAAACCATAATAATATCATTAATTATTTACAGCATTTACGACACTGCTATGATAATAATAAAACATTTACAGCTATAATAATATAAGAAAACATTGTCTTTACAACAGTGTTATAACAACTTAACAGTTGAATATAGTCGTTACAACAGTGCTGCACAAATTAATAAAAAAACAAAGGAAAAATTTACAGTCGTTTCAATACTGCTCTAACATTTTTAAAAAGATAATATTTATAACCATTCTAAACATTACTGTAATACTTTCAGAGCGAGTATCCTTCAGACTACGACTTAAGGAGAGAGTTTATCTCAGGCTTGTCGGGATCCGCTGGTAGGCTTCATTTTGTACAGATTCACATGTAAAGGACCTAATTTACATAATTTTATATTAATAGATATACATGTACATTGTATATAACAATGAATATTTTGTAAATAATTAACAGGGAGAGTAATTGCCTTATTTTTTTTTATTGCCAAACAATTTCTTTCCTAAAGGACTAGCCGTTGTGACTAGGACACAAGCGGCCCTGTGGACGGACGGTCGGTACTTTTTACAGGCGGAGGATGAACTGGATTGTAACTGGATATTAATGAAAAGTGGTGAGTGGGAATGATATAAATCAATCATGCAGCATTCAAGTATTTACTGTATGCTGGATAAATGATCGCTTTATTTGAAAAGTGATTTTTCAAAAAAAAAAAATTAGTTAATACATAATTGATATCACTTCACTTGAACTTTAAGACCAGAAATTACCGGTATATAACAGGGGAAAATAATTGAAAATACAATCATGTACATGTATAATACGTTACCGCAAGTGCCTAAAATTCCTGAAGACATTTTATCATAGCTCTACTTTACAGGCGAGCCTGGCGTGCCTTCCTCCACTGAATGGCTGATTTCAGTTCTAGAAGCAAATGCCAAGGTTGGAGCCTATCCCTTTCTTATTAACAGTGGTATGTAAGAGCTTTCAGCATGTGAATTTATGAATAAAGAAATCTCTTTTAAAAGTTTATAATTTTATAAATTTTGCTCTCAAATGTTTATTTTACATGATAAAATGTTTTTATTTTAATAATATGTTTTTATATATATGTATATATATCAGGTAGTTATGAGAGGTATGAAAAAGCCTTGTCCCAAAGAAACATAACCATGACGACCACAGCAGAAGACTTAGTGGGTGAAATCTGGACTACGGGTCGTCCTGAGGAACCAGACTCGCCAATCAACGCCCTCCCCATCAAATTCGCAGGTAGGTACTCGATAAATGTTCTGATTGTTCTTAGATTGTTCTTGATATTATAGGTGGACAACTTCTATAAAAAAAATTGTTGATTTTAGTATATTTCCAGTTAATCAATAATTGTACAAATAAAGTTTATCCAGTTCTTCAAGGTAAATAATTAGATTGCACAGATTTCTTATGAAATATGAAGAAAATGCTCAAGCTCAAAGAAAGTCCATTCTAACAATACAAATTAAGAACAAACATAGATCGCTATAAAATCATAGAAAAGACCAGTTGCTATAGAGGAGTGAGCATCCCCTGCCAATCTATTACGCCTGCCGAGGGCTCCTTGTCATGGTAAAAAAGGAAATACTCGTAGACAATGCAGTATGTGAATAATGGCCTAACACTAAGTAAGCAAAACGTCCATCAGCATTTGACTTAATAATGGATTGTATTTGATGACATGGTCAATGTATCAACCATACTTTCTTACTGAGACCTCTTCATGCCAGGTGGCACATAAGGCAGCCACACAGTCCCTCCACCCAGTCCTATCATTTGCTTTTGTTCTGTTTCCCTCTATATCATCCCTATTTTTTCAGCTCTTTCTCTGCTGTTCTTCACCATGTTGTTTTTGGCCTGCCCCGTTTTCTCTTGCCATCAGCCGTCTAAAATATGCTCTCCCTGGTGATGTTATGCTGGTCTTTTCTGAGCACATAATTTCTTTCTTCGTACAATTTCCACCACAGTGTCTTTATATCTAACCTTATCATTGTTGGACTGTTTTTGGCCATCTAATCTCAAATTTGGTTCGTAGGCATAGATTCACAAACTCTCTCTAACCATAGAAATTGCAAAAATGATGACGTTAAACAACGCTGTTCTTATACTTTCCATATAACTTGCTTTGTTCAAAAATTGTTCTTACGATATCAGAGCATGCTCTTGTGTCTTGAATCAAACCAGGGTTATGAACCCCATATGTTGGTGAAAAAATTTATTGTTACATAGGTTGGAGGATGAAGGTTAAAAAAAATTAAGTCATCACGTTAACACCAAGGTTTATTGTTTGGGTACCATAGATGAAATGCAAATGCGTTAGACTCTGTGGTACAATGTATGCCTTGTTTCTGTATTTTCTGTCTTACCAACATTACTTTCCAAGCATGTATTCTCTACAAGCTTTACAAGGTCAATCAACATTAATTTTGTTTGTTTTTTAAGGTAGAAGTTGGCAGGATAAGCTGGTAGATATGCACAAGGCGATGACGGAAAAAGATGTAGACGCCATGGTTGTCACAGGACTGGATGAGACAGCATGTGAGTTAATCAAGCGATATATTTTTTATGATAATAGTTATCAATACAGATATATGTACAATTCTCAGTTTTAAAAACAGTTTTTCAGCTAGATATCAGAAGAAAATACTGATTGCACTCGTTTGATGTTTTACTATTGACAACAAGACAAACAGACAAAAAAAACTTTGATAAACATTTTCAACATAGAGTTAAAATATACATGGTGCTGTAGAAAGTTTGCTTGTCGTCAATTCCAAAGTTTCTGAATGTGGAGTACGGTATTCATAAAGCTAAAATTTATCACACGAAAGAAAACCATGTTTGAAAATAACATGCGATATAAAAACAACATTGAGAAATGCAAAATGCCAACCACAACACGCATATTTCTTCAGTTATATCTTATTTCAGTTGCAACAAATTGTTAATGGAAATTCTCATTACCGACAAACTGACACAAGTAAATCACAATAATTAATTCATCATCTGTTGACAAAAAACAAAAATAAAGATTATTACAAAGTTTTCCAATGCACAACCAAAATAAGAAACTAATTTTCTTTCAGGGTTGCTGAATTTACGAGGTGCCGACATTGCATACAACCCCTTTTTTCTCTCTTACATAATCGTGGATAAAAAAATGAATGAAACAACGTAAGTTTTCAACACTTTTAATGCCAGTCCTTGAATGCGACTAAGAGTAAATTACAAAGCAAGCATACACCAATTATAGTAACATCATTATAAATGAAGAACTTCATTATTCAAAGTGTCCTTTACTTGACGGATGGTATGAAAGAAAGTGCATTGCGTTTTTCTATAATTTCTAAAGATATGAAAAAAACATCTTGATTTTATAGATTATACATAAAGAATCATGCTGCAAAATTAACTCAGAATATGACAGATGAGCAAAGCGCACAGAAGCTATATGAGCATCTGAACACAGGAATGAATGGGGCCTGTACTGGTAAAACAGGATACTGTGTACAGGTAGGACCTGATACAGTGTTGTACTGGAGTATTAAAGATAATATCTTATGCATTAGTAATAAGAAAGGGTCAAGGGAATTTTCATGTGATTGATGACAGCCCCCCTTTTCCAATACAGATATGCAAACATTTATTATGTTTTCGAATATTTTACCTACTGTAGACGAGAAAGGCCGACTACTAGTATCAACTAAATTGTATGACACACGAGATGAATTTGAACTTTTCTTTTGTCAACTTTCCTTACATTTAGTAGAAATACCCCGCTACCACCTCCATGCATATGGTTTTTACATCTCCCATATTATTCAATACACAAGAGCATGCTTCAATTGCAATCAATTTTTAAAAGCAAGGCGTGTTTCTTACATATACTAGTAAAACCCCAGTCACATTTCCAAAAACGACCAACGGCCGACGGGTTTTGAAGCAAAAATGGGATTCTTCGGGTGACAGGCGGCAGTTCATCGGCCGTTGTCTTGCCCGATTTCGACCTCTTTTTTTGTCGGCCGACCAATTTTGTGTCCATCGGTCCAAGTTATAATTTTTTTCTGCGTCGGTGGCCAATTTTTCAATTGAAGTTATCCGTAGACCAACCTTCGATCATCGTCCGACCATCGGCAGTCAGTTTATAAAGACGGTCGTCCGTCGTTCGACAATAAAGGTGTTCATTATTTCGGCCGACGTTAAAAATCAAACTGTAGCTCAGAGCTCGATGATCGGGCGACAATTGGCCGACTTGTGAATATTTAACCTATTAAGGATACATAACACAAACAAAATTTTGATGCATGGATTGATATATATTTTTTGAACAGATATAATATAAATAATTATTCCATTAGATATAAAGAAATCTTAAATATTCTTTGCTGCTTAGATATGCACCATTTGTCGTTTTTTTATGCAATTCAATACAAAATTTTGCACTCATTTTCAACATTGAGGCAGAATTTTATAAGATTCTTCCACTTTGCCTTGCAAACATTACTCGTGTCACCTATCTGAATATAGATCTATGAAAAAATATTGCTGATTTCTGAAGAAAAAAAGAATGTTTGTGTTATTTATCCACGTCATCGGTGTCCCTAGGAAATAATGTGACTGCTCCGTGTCGCCCGATACTGTGTCGGCCGATCATGTTCTTTCAGCCGACAAGAACAGAAAAATTTAGTCGCCCGACCATCGTCTTAAATGTGACCTAGGCATAAGTAAATGTTACCGGTTTCTCAACAATCTCGTTTACATTCGACATTTCTACAATTCTATGCTCGTAAAAATATTGAGAAAAATAATTTAAATGGGTCGTATTTTGTCTGATTTGCATTTCTTTGGCCTTTACTGAATTTGACTAAGGAATGTCCCATGTGTACCTGATCAAGATATAGGCTTACGACAGGTATGATAGGTCAACTGGGGATGCTTGTTCTTCCTGATCCCACCCCTGGGATTTCCAGGGCTCCGTGTTTTGTTTTATCATCACATATTTGTCTATAGAATTTTTGAGATCGATTGCTGTTCGGTATCTTCATTTTTTTTTCACTTTTTGATTTTTTTTTTAGAAACGTCCAATTCCCGTTCTTTACCTTCATACACACATATTTCATATTATGGAATTGTCGTGGATGAGAAGATTATAAATATTTTTCTAATTTAAGGTATCTGAGTATGATCCAACAGCAGTAGAGACTAAGGTGCAGAATGTAGCAGCTAATAGTGCCATTGTGCTGGTGTCCTTTTCTTGTAATTATGCCTTGTATTCCAAAATACTAGAGGTACATGTAACTTATTATTTGTTTACAATGTTTTTCAAGATTCTTGAGAAATAATGCACAGTGTGATTTTTCAGATTGAATTCACAGGAAAAGAATTGTTTGGAATTGATATTTTATGATTATATAGGCCAAGCGCTTGCAGGAAAACACTCCAGCAGCTGTTCAGAAGTCAAAGAAGAATGAGATTGAAAGACAGGGGATGAGGAATTCTCATGTAAAATTTTATGTGTTCAAATTTGATGTTAACCAAGGTTTTTCTTTCAATAAATGTAGATAAAGATTCATACCAAAATATTGGTAATATTTTTTAATACCTCCAGAAAGCAATTTAACAATATTGGTTGAAGATTTTAGTGATTTTACAAAGAAATGTGATATTTTTTTTATTTTTACAATTTTTCATATTTATACTGAAAAAAATGGCAATGTGCTCTTTTGTTTAAATGCAATTAAAACGTTTTATTTTCTTTAGCTTTTTTTACGTCTTTTCCTTTCCTATCATACAGAAGCGGGATGCAGAGGCACTTATTACTTTTATGACTAAATTGGAGAAAGAGGTAAACAATTTTCAGGATAATTCATTAGGCATTTATAAAGGCATTGCTGTACATGCAAGAAGTCTTCGTAAATAAGGAATACTAATACATGTATATACTGTATAGGTGAAAGCGGGAAAACGATGGACCGAAGTGTCGGCAGCACAAGATCTCAAAACGTATCGGGAGTAAGTATATTTCAAAGGCATAACAATGTAAAGTAAAAATAAAAACGAGAGAGTACATTATAGGTTTTTAAAACTAATTTGAGTAGATAAGAACACACAAAGTAGTTGATTTTTAAGAAAGTTAATATCAACAAAATACTAGGTAAAAGATTGAAATACGAAAATATTGAGATTGCACAGGTAATAAGTAAATTTTAAGAACATGAAGAATAAAGACTTTTGAATATTTGTGAAATAATGATTAATTAGTCAAGAATGTAAGATATGTAAATAAAATTGCATAGTAGCTTGAATTTAATGGACTTTGAGCGTGAATACTGTTCATTATCTCCATATATTTCATGATACAACCTTTTTTGTATCAAGTTAAGATAAAATTCTAATTTTTCTTTCAAAATTCCTCAGTTATGTTTAACAGGTAATAATAGCTAAAAGATAAACAATGTTTAGATATACAATGATGATCAGAATGAATTTTAGCATATAACTTTAGTGTAAATCTTTGATATAAGTATAGCATTTAAAATGAATACACGTCTAAAATATATTACTTGACCAAATTGCATTTTCTATAAATAAATTTTTTGTACCTCAGTCTGTCAGTGCAATTAAAAAACTAATATGACATTGCAGGAAAAAGCTATACAACCGAGGTCTCAGTTTCCCTTCCATCTCAGCTGTTGGCTCTAATGGGGCAGTCATCCACTATTCCCCCAGCAACCTCACCGATCGAGAAATCACCACATCTTTGAGAGTATGGTATATACTTGTGGTGATCTAGAGAGAGCAAAATTATGATTGAGCCATATTCATGTAACTGTTTCATTATTTTTCATCACCGCAAGCCACAGGTTTTGTGTCCATTCTCTTTGCATACACAGAATGGAACAAAATGTGTTACTTGCGGCTAAAATTTTAAATATAACTGCAAGCTTCATGCATAGTAATTAGTTACAACTGATTGAGCTTGCAGTTACAACTGCTACATTGTACCACCGAATAAATGTACCCACACATTCTGTTACAGTAAAACTGACGTGTTTGTGTTTATTTTTAAAATTATTTTTTGTTATGGTTTTGTGTCGTGTTGGGTAATTGGAATTGTGTTGCTATATTGGATATGGGTAGAAAAATATTTTACATGTACTACATTTACTATTCTTGAGTATAATTATAGGAAAAGAATATAAAGATGACTTCAAAGAATTGTATGCATTTTTCAATTGGAAAAAGTAATTAAATAAGTATTGTGGATATTTACAATAAAGCTACCAGAATTCACTATGTGGTTTTAAATAAATTTAGTACACCTGTACTTATGTGTATATGCTGTAGGAATTAATGAAATAGATAATACATTTAAATCATACTGTAATGAATATTTGGATTCATGCATTTTGATGCAAAGAATTTGGTGATCTTAATTACTAGTTATATTATTCCTACAATAATAAACCAAGAGTTTGTTACATTTCCTTTGAAATGAAAGATTACGTGGGAAAAAAACATACTTGTTTGAATATTTGGTTTCATGCAAAGAATTTTTTTTATTTAAATGAAAGTTTGTGTGAAGAAAACTTCCAGAATTTATTGTTATTTTTTCTTTTAACAATAAAATTAGTGCTGCTGACATGCATTTATAATTTATTTTACGCAAGAAAATGTAAATAAAATGATTACTACTTGTAAAATTTATTGTTTTGTTTACACCAGTACAATGGAAAAATGTCTAGTGATAAACAGAATATTTTAATGAATATTTTTAGTATACCTTTAAGCCCCCCCCCCCACTTCTTTCCTTGTAAAATACAAGTTTTAGTATAATGACTAACTTTCATTCTTTTAAAATGAAAGTCCAATAGTTACACTGTTTTCTGAAGATCTGAACAAATCATTGTATGTTAATTGCTACTTTTGGTTGTTTTGTCTGAATGCCGTTATCTGATTGGTCGAAAGGACTAGCACCTTGTTTATTCTGTGTATTTATAGCAATTCGCGGTTATCGCTCTTGACTTCCTTATTTGGAAATCGTCCAGACCTGTTATATACAAAACATTGACTTTGCCATTTCAATCAATAATATGATAATGGGGGGCGGGTGAAAACCACAATTAACTCAATAACTAGAGGTACTGTGAGCAATGAGTTCACTAAATGATACCCCCGCCTCGCATATGGTTATAATGGCAAGGTCCATGTTTTTTGTCTCAGGAATACCTGAAATAAGTGTCGGAACAAAAAATAAAATAGGAGGTTCACAAAACGGCACGTAATAAAGAATCTGTAAAAGTATCATTAAATTTTATCTTGTGGTTTGAGATGAGTTGCGGATGAGAGATTGGTACCCTTCAATATTACGAAAAGGATGACAGTGTCCATGTTTTGTTCTTGAAAAACCAAATTATATTTCCGATCCAAAAGTAAATTAGTAGGTCACAATGAAACTATATCACAAAGATTCCGTGAAAGTCTCATTTCATTAATTTCATTTAGTGGAAAAAGAGGAGTTGCGGATAAGAGATGGGTAACATTCAATATCATAGAAAGAATGTAAGTGTCCATGTTTTGCTATTGGGAACCCGAAATACGTGTCCGATCAAAAAGTAAAATAGGAGGTCTACAATGCCAATATGTAACAAAGATTCTTTGCTTTTATAATCATGTGGAAGGCGGGGTATCATTTAGTGAGCTCAGTGCTCACAGTACCTCTAGTTTTTAGTCCCCTACCGGTGAAACCGGTAGGGACTATAGGTTACCTCTGAGTCTGTCTGTCCGTCTGTCTGTCTGTCAGTCATGCTGATTTTTTTTTAATTTAACGTAAATTTTGTATTTACCATATGACAGTAAATGAAAAAATTACTATTACTATGACAGTTGTCATTTTGTAATTGTTGTATAAAATTTATCACCTATCCCGTAACATAGGTGCTTGGGGACGGGACCGCCCCCCCCCCCTCCGTATTCCTACTCCAAGGGTTCTTTGATTTTTTATTAAAATATTTTTCTATGACATATTCACAAACTATTGCTACTAAAAAATCCTAAGCTAGAACTAGCCTTTTTAAAAAATCCATACCCTCTGATACTACATCTTATGATGTAGTATCAGAGGGTATGGATTTTTTAAAAAGGCTAGTTCTAGCTATAAGATGTAGTATCAGAGGGTATGGATTTTTTAAAAAGGTTAGTTTTAGCTTAAGTTTTGGATTTTTTAGTAGTAATAGTTTGTGAATATGTCATAGGAAAATATTTTAATTAAAAAAAGTCGAAGAACCCTTGGAGTACGGAATACGGAGTGGGGGGGGGGGTTCAGACAGACAGACGGACGGACGGACGACGGACAAAATGTGATCAGAAAAGCTCACTTGAGCCTTCGGCTCAGGTGAGCTAAAAACCATATTGTCCCCGGTATTCCATTGTCACTCTGAGGTGTAAGCCAGTCCACTTTTGACATCAAAGAATGACACCTTTATTGAAGATAATTACAGGATTAACTTAAATGACATGTTTACCTGAGGTTATTTTTTAGTATACTAGGATTTCAGGATTTGATTCAACATTTGTTTTGTAACGAGGATCCGAAAATTGTATTTTATGTTCCAGCCAACAATTTAATTGCGTGTTTCAAAATGTCATTATAAACCGAAAAAATATCATCCATTCCATTTTTTTCAGACCAGCGAAATACAGATCTGCAGCTAGGCACAACTATGTAGGCATTTTTGATCATTTTCTTTATTTAAAACAATAAAACACCCGAAGTAAATATTTTTAAAAATGGCCACATAACAGTTTTTCAAAATGCTGCATTGATGGTTTTATTATTTTAACAATAAAGCAACATTTCCTCTTTAAATACTCAAATTACTAAGATTTACATACAAGCACATGTATGCTCTTTCCATAGAATGCTGACTTGTATTTATTTCAATTTTGATTATGATAATCATCTGACAAAGTATCTTAATTAATGCAGAAACAAAACTAAGACATTGATATATTATGTTTTCAACATTTTATTATGCAAACATTAATCATAACAAAATCAATATACAGGCCTACGTACACTATACCATGTAACACGTCTTATATGGGGGCAAGCAGAAAATAAATGGATTAAGGTAAAAGTCTATGTTTAAAACATAGACCAATAATCACTTTTAGGTTCCTACATGTACAATGTTTTTAAGTCTGTCATCTGTTGTTCATGCCCAGAATGTTCCTTGTCTGTAAAAGAATTCAAAAAAATCTCTAATGATACATTTATAAAGTTTAAAACAAAATTACTACAAACTAGAAATCATAAACATAGGGGGAAAATCAGTTGATCGTTTCATATTTTTGCTACAGATTTCATCTAACATTGATAATTCCTTTCAAAATTAATTATGTAAATTGAATGTGAAAATACATAATTATACAGCTGTGCATTTCTTTGCTTCATACACACAAAAATGTTAAACTGACACAGAATTATCATCACGTTTTTTTTGGACTTCATTATAAACATGGAACTGGTCATGGAATAGGAATGTTCCTAGGGGTTCATGAATGTTAGTATTATAATAGGGTACATGCTTTGTGGTACATTTTAGGGTACACAGTAATGTGTATGAGGGATCAAGTCCATGATTATTCTTAAGTGATCATGGATCATGGTATATATATATTGAAGTACTTAGTAATTTGCAAAATAAATTAGGCCCAATAAAGCAAAAACTATCATATGCTAGTATATATAATTATGTATAAAATCAAACGTATAGATTTAAAACTATAAGGAAAACGTCCCAACATTGAACGAAATATCAGTCACGTTATACAGTATACACGTACGAAGCATAGCGTGAATGAGCCAATAAATAATCCTTCCCAGTCTTCCCAGTCTTAAAATGTTTTGTCATCTTAAAATGCAAATATTCCTTGTTAATCTAATGTTATTTGAAGATATTTTAGTTAAATAATTTGTGTTCACACGTACAAAGAATCTTTCAGATATTAATTATCAGTTTTCATTCAGACCCTCCATCTATAGGAATGAACGGACGTCCCATTTCCTCCAATGATGCGCCAATCAGAGAGGGACAGTTCTTTTCTGATGGTATATACAATCTTTCTCTAAATTTTGTCAAGAATCCAAGACATATCTTTTAAATGTAAGTTACAAATTATATGCTTAGAGACTTTGATATACATTTATCAAATTTACCACATCTCTCTCTAAATACAGAACCTGGTTATTATGAGGACGGTAGCTTTGGTGTACGGTTAGAGAGCATTTTGATGGTTAAAAAAGTGGAACTGAAGGTCTGTATTTTAAAATTCAGTAGTCAGCAAATACATTTTTGTATATATAGAACAGTTTATATTTAGAAATTAATGTACGATGTTAATTGTTGAATTCACTGGTACATTGAATTACCTACAAATATTGCATTAAAATTGAAATATCAAGTAACTTTCATTTTTTAAGTTTATTTTTTAAATGCAAGTATCTCAGCTGAAATAAATGACGAATGTATGATGAAAATTTTGCTTATTTTTTTTAAATGAGCTACAGAGCAATGTAATGGAGAATTTAATTTTATTAAAGGGAAATTCTTTAAAAATATAAATGCTTTATTAAGATATCGGAGACAAAAGAGTTTCCTGAGTTTTGAGAATACATTTTGAAAAGAAATAGTTAATTGAAATCTTTTACCATATAGTATAAGTTTTCCGACTCTGAATTCCTTGGATTCGAAACTATCACTTTAGTTCCATTTGAACCAAACCTCATCCAGTACGACATGCTTTCCGGAGATCAGGTATGATCTATTTATTTAACATATTTTTTTTCGGGATTTCATTTTGAATACTATGTTTGATATTATTCATTTCAAACTTTTTAATGAAATCTAGCAATAGAGAATTATACTTCTTAAAAATGCTGTCGTAAAAAGCATGTGAAATAATTTATTTTTGCTTTCCCAAGATTGAATGGATTAATGCATTCCACAAAAAAGTACAGGCAACTGTCGGTCCTTTGTTGATGAATAGTGACAGAGAAGCTTATGATTGGCTAGTGAGAAGGACAAAGGCGATAACTCGTCAAACTAGCACTTCTTTAGGTTTCAGCGTTTCACCTTCTCTTCTTCTTTTCATGTTAATAGCTGTTCTACTGTATATTTCTTAAGTTCGTATTCTTACAAAACATTTTCTGGGTATGATTATTTTATATGTCTAAATATACCTGAAAATGTGTCAGAAGCTTGGGCATACCACTTTGATGTATGTACATGAAAAGTAACTTTTTTTAGGCTATACATTTTTTAATGAAGAAAAAGATATACATGTAATTTGGATTTTCTTTTGAGTCCTTAAGATTTAATGTTTTCAAAAGGTTTTGAAGTTGATGTAAGTATAAGTTTATTATATGAATGTGATTATGGCATAAAGTCCCAATTTGGAAAAATAATGTCATTAACTTGGTACATAACTAATTTTTCAAACAGAGAAACATCAAAATGACAAATTTCAAATTTTCAATGTTTGTTTCCCTTAAGATTGACAATGCAGTGGTGGTTAAAAAAAATTCCGTAATGCCGTTTTGAGTTTGTTTTCCCTCTCCATATTCGGGTTATAAAAATTGCGTTGGTAAGTAGTTTTTTTTGTCGGAATTTTTCAATGTTGAATAAGATTGAAGGCATTTCTAAAATAAAAAATAATTGTTCTTGATTTGATGAGAAATTTCCGGAATGAATAATTTGGATGTTTTAAAAAGATTTTATTCGGTTCATATCAAAAGGTCAAATAAACAAGTTTTTAAAGTTTTTTTTTTTTAGATTAAGGTCCAGCTTTTTCAATGTGACGCACATGCAAGAAAAATTAAACAGGAGCATTAAACTAATAAAAATATTTTTTTTTGGCCTAAATAGCGATGCAGTAAAAATTGACCTGGCCATAGATTACTTCTCTTTTATTTAAAGGAATTGATTTAATAGCCAACCAATTTATACGGTATAAACTGAGTTGGGGCAGTTAACACTGCGGTTTATAAAAAAAACGTAAACTGTTCCAACCCAGTTTATACCGTATACATTGGATAGCTATTTATTTCATTCATTATAATTTAATTTTTACATGTATTCATTTAGTGTATGAAAAAGCCAATTTTCATTTAAAATCACTTCAAATTGTACAATATGACCTAATAACATCAGGCGGATCAAAATGTTTTTATGCAAGTGATTCTGAAATAGGTAAACCATCTATGCAATAAAAAGTAATTTTTATCCAATCAAACACTACGTCATAACCATATATTATAGAACCACATAATTACATCCTTTCACTTCCGTAGATTAGGAAAATGCATCGCTTTTTTAGGCACTTTTCTGTGCATGTAGTAAGAACTGTACATATAACCTTTGATAGCTTGCTAAGGATAATGATAAATAGTTAACATTTTGAAGAAAGGCTTGAGCTTCTCAATTTATTTTGATATTGCTGTATTGTTTAATACCTTCTCATGTTGTACACAAAAATTTAGGAAAAAATTCGAATCCCCCTCCCCCTCTTTCTCTGGTGTCACGTGTCTACTCTATCTCTGGAGACTTCTTGTATTTTTGTGTGAATTTTGTCGTGAATATACATACAGATGCTCGCATACATTGTAAGTTACAGTCCCACTTTCTAAGACATTTTATGATTGCATGAGAATAAAACAGACTGGACGTATGTTTATTACGACGGCGTATTAGTGCCATTTAAACTATAGTTTACAATCGCAAACTATAGTTAAGAGTTGTTAATCATAGTTTCACAAATCGTGAAACTATATTTATCAGATCGTTAACTGTAGTTAACGTTTTGTTAACTATAGTTTACAAATCGTGAAACTATATTTATCAGCAGATAATCTATGTTTTGCAATCGCAAATGATTGTTTTCAGTGTTAAGTAAAGTTTACGGTTGTAGATTATCGCGTTAACTATGGTTTACGGATGTAAAATATAGATTAACGTTGTTAACTATAGTTTACAGTCCGTAAACTATAGTTTACAACCGATAAACCTAGTTTATCGACTGTGAAACTATGTTTAGCTCATTTTTGTGAATTTGGCGTGCCATATATATACCTATACCTGAGAATTTGTACGGAAGAGCGTTTATGGGAGAATTAGGTTCCTGTGGACGTCCAATTGTCCATATTTTGTCAATTAAGTCTTCATCTGTCTTTGTCATTGTGATGTTTTCCTTAGAAAGTTCTTCTTCGTAGCTCTCCCACCTTTCTTTAATGAAAGGATAAATAATGCGTCAGTATAGTGAGCAATGCATTGAAAAACATTATTGTTGTGATTAATAGTTTTTCTTCCAGAAAAAGAAGAAATCTCTAGCTTGTAGAATCGAACCATTGCAAATACTATATGACTTTGATGACAAGATCTTACGTCAAGATTATAATTATACCTGTAAGTAATACCTAACGACATAGCGAATACAATCTTAACATTTTTTTTTCTTTCAAACCATTTTAAGAATATTAGATCATAACAAACAGCGTGTCAGACAGAAAGTTAGGTAGACTTTTGTCAACCATCAATATATTTATTTACCATTAGGGGAAAGACCAGGTATAAATGAAAAGACATATAGCTGAAATGTTTCAGACTCTTCTTAAGACACTTAAAATACATACTACTGCCAAGAAAGAACGGATACGCTCCAACTTTGGCATTTGGTGAATCTTCAAGGACTGATACTAGCCATTCTGTGGCAGAAGGTACGCCTGTTTCACCTGTTATAAAATTTGGAAGAAGAATCAAGCTTAATAAAGGTTTTTTTTTTCAAAAAATAAAATCGATATTGTGTCTTAAATTTTCTGTGATTGAGCATAGAATACTAGTACATGACTAATGAAATAAAAAATAATTTTATATCAACTCCAAACACAAACTTTTTTTATAATTCAATGTCTAATTAAGTCAGATATACTCTCTCTCTCTCTCTCTCTCTCTCTCTCTCTCTCTCTCTCTCTCTCTCTCTCTGATTTCCACACACGCGTACATCTATATAAAATGTATTATTTGTGTATAAAAGATGATGCCAAAATCGTAGTAGCAGCGTTGTGAATCGTAGTAGCAGATTATATAGTATAATGTAAACACAGTGTAAACACACCCCCGTATTTAGGGGGATTATATGTACTGAATTGACCCGGCTATCCCCTCCAGGGGCTGCACTCCCTTGACCCGCCTATCCCCCCAGGGGCTGCACTCCCTTGAACCGGCTATCCTCCCCCAGGGGCTGCACTCGCTTGACCCGGCTGTCCCCCCCCCCCCCCAGCTCCAAAAGTGCACTCAGTTGACCCGGTCATCTAGGCGTCTTATACTACTTTTATTTATTGTTTTCTATCATACATAATTATGTCTAAATTTTTCAAATTTGTATTTTATACCTGATATTCATTATTTACAACTTTACAATAAACTTCCAAAGTTGGCTGAAACACCATTTTGTCCGTTAAAGCGTTGATATTTGTATGAATTTTGGCCTAGAAGTCCTTCAGGGCAGGCCTGCAGCCCCTAAATAAAATTGTGATATTGTGATAGGTTATGATGTAAGGAATGATTTAAGATAGGATTTTTTTAGGGGCACCCCTGCCCTAGGGTCGAAATTCCCAAATAACCTACAAAAAATAAGAAAACCTGATTTTGAAAATCTGCTTCAAATTTATACCTGTCATTCTTATAGACGGACTAGCTCATTTGATATATGAGTTGGTTTTACTCCGTGAAGTTCTTCTTTTTAAAGACGTGGGTTCGAATCCACCTGGCACCACACTTTTAAAGTTTTAAATTTCGCCTTTTCAAAGACAATTTAATTTTTTTAAATAGACATATGTATTTTCCTTCAATTATCTATCATTTATGCATGCCCATTCTTGATTTAAAAAAACTAAAAAGATGTCAAATCGTAACAATCAAATGTACAGTTGTCAGTCAGGCGGAACAAACCTCTGTATAAGCACACTTTCTCCGAGGACAAGAGTAACTCACTATGTGTTTTCTCGACAGCATTGAGCTGCGTCGAATTTCAGTTGTATATATTCCTTAGAATTTAATCACATTGATTTTGGCTACATATTTCAGTAAGATTTTGGCTACATATTTCAGTAACTGTACTCCCTTAGATTTAATTTTGGCCAATATAATTTGCACACATTAATGACATTTTTTAAAATTATTTCCACGGATAAATAGTCTAGACATAAAGAATAGAATTTCATAGACAGTAGACATTACCATTATGCACAATTAGAAGTAAAGACAAATATCAATGATTACTTTTGGAGATAACAAACTCAGAAAATCAATGAAAACGTTTTTTCTACCTCTACTCACTGAAATAAAGATTTAGGGAAAAACAGATTGTTAAATGTATTCAGCCTAATGTCATTAATCGGAACGGAAATCGACAAGCTTTTTGTAGAGAAAAAAACCAAGCCCGGTCCTATAGGTCAGATACCTATTTATAATGAAGTGACCCTTTAAAGAAATTTAATCAAATTTATAGTTTTTCCATAGCCATGGGAATTCAAGCTTAAAGGTACATTTTGTAATTTACGATATTAAGGTAGGTCCCTACTAGTGGAATTAATTGGTTAACAGTGCAATTTTTGTCCAGATTTACATTAATTAATACTTTATCTACTTCAAAAGCACAAAAAATTGATAGATAATCTATATTTTTACTGAGATAGGGTGTGAAACACACGTGTACCCTCTTGTACCAAAAACAAAATCACCACCGTTATAAAGACGGACTAAATTTTATGTCAATGCACATGGCAAATATATTCTTTTGAACATAAATCACAAGGATAAGGATAATAATGAGTAATTTCAGGATACAGTACACATTACTGGTTGAAACTAAGAAAATATTGAAAATTTAATCCCATTTTACTAACAAAGTAACAAAGCTCAAAACTCAAATAAAGCGCTCTATTAGAATAATTAATTTGTTTACCCTAATTTTTTTGTCTTTAATTATAGCAACCGATGCTTGAAGTATCTTTTAGGCATGATAAATGTATTGGTAATCTGTATTTTCACCGAGATATGGGGTAAAACATAAAGGTACCCCCATCGCAGTTCAATAGCTCAAGCCTTAAACGTCGACAAAAATATTTATAAATCATCTAAAAAGTGAAATATTCTATTATGAACAATTTCATCAACATTTATACACCCTTTCCTACTCACAAACATAAATTTTATTCTCAATTTAATTGTGAATATATTACATACAGGGGGCTAACGATACGACTCTCCTGGATGCCTATAACTACTTACAAAAGATTAAAAGCAAGATGTACAATGTCTTTCAGGCAAAATTATGTCTAAAATTTCATATACATCATTAGTAGCCCGTGTTGATTTTTTTAATTATAACTGAGTACTTCGTTCGTATGTAGAAAATTTGCCGACAAAAGCGAAAGTAGGAAAATCCCATCTGCACAGCATACCAATTGTGCAGAAAAAAAAAACAAAGAACGACAAGTATTATTTAATGACATAAAAGCAAATTATTTGCTACGTTTTCTGTAAATAGGAATCAGAAATATTGGAGCTACAATCACAAATGTCATAAACGTATGGTATCAATATAACCTTCTAGGAAAAAATATATCTGAAATGTCTGGCATTTGACGCTCGCGCTTGTGTTTTAACACGCATTCTCTGTAAGCACCAAAAAATCTTGGAAACGACATGTCTCGGATTTTGATGGAATTTTCACCATAGGTGTGTCTTGGTACAAAACTAGTAAATATGGTGTCGGAAGTTCCACACGTGCATTTGGTTGCCATGGAGACGGATCCATTGAATTCGGCCATTTTTGGCCCATTTTGACTAAATGAAAACATGAAAATTGAGGAAATGTAAATGAATATTTATCGGTATCTAATACACTCTAACAAAAATCATTGGATCATATGATAACATGACCTTTCAAGGTACACAGAGCATATAATCGTTTATTCTAGAAATATTCCTCCTGTAAGAAAAAGGTCATGTAAA
>PRKT01000071.1:1297061-1307843 GCA_003671525.1 Saccostrea glomerata
CCCCCCAGACGCAGCATTCAAAATAAGATCCTTTCAGATGAAGAAAGGTATTTATACAGACTCCGGACCATGCCTGACAGGATGAAGTGGGCGGTGCTAACTGTCAACCAGCTTTTCTCTCATTGGTCCTCTGGTACAAGTAACTTTCACAATAGATATTAATTGGTTAATGGTACCTACACTCGCAGTTTTTAATTTACGAGAGGCTCTGCCCTCGTGAATTAAAAACTGTGAGTGTAGGTACCATTAACCAATTAATATCTATAGTGTAACTATAACTTACTTGTTTCCTATTCATTTTTTTGTTAATTATATGGTGAAGTAAAATGCGTAGTATAACCGGAAATACTATATTGAATATGTACAAAGGCATCATTTAACTAGAGATAGAAAAATATACAACATTTTATGATATTGTTGCTTGGTTTTTTTTTTAAAGAAGATGAAGGTTTTAGTAATTCATTGAAGCTAAAATAATTTATTTTCTTTTAATTTTCATTCCTAGTTTGAAGCAATTCCACTGAGATCGAAAGAGGGGAATCTCTTACCTTTGAAGATATTTGAATGCAGAGGATTTAATCTTGAATATGGGATTCCTGCAGAGGATATTGGAGCAATTGTTCTAGGTCATGTTAAAAGCGGATACCAGGTTACGATTTTTATGATTAACTCATCAACAAAGTGTTCATTAGATGTAAATCTATACCTCGGTTTTTAAAGAAACATTTAGTTTCCTTTATTCTCTAAGATTTTTTTTTTCAAATACATGTAAAATCAGTAGCTTGCCCAGGTTTATAAAGTTGTCTTACTCGGAGCATTTTTTATGAGTATTGAAGAATTTGGAAGATGTAAAAACCATTTGATTGAAAAGCGGAAGTCATTTCGTTTGACATACAATTCGATAGTAAGTTGGTCCTTATCGTTTAGAGTCAGTAAACATCCAAATATGAAACAAACGTATTTCACACCCAGTAAATAACAGTAATGCATTATAGATCAATCCGGTAGTTCCTATAGAGGTAGAAGACCGTGAATATAGAAAAATGCCAGAAATTGAACATCGCATGCACTGCGTTGTGTACGTCGACAGCGTTGAGAAACCTTTCGAACAGCTGATGAATCGCAAGACTGAGAAACAACTGCGATGTGTTAGGGAGAATATAGCCTTGCTGAGTAAGCTTTTTACAAATATTCCATTAAAACATCAACTTCAATGCTTTAAACTTCCATCTGAAGAACAAAACAAGATATTATTTTGTTGGATAGCTTTATAAAAACAGGTATAAATCACAAAAACAGGTAAAATATGTGATAAAAATCGAGAAATATTCGCGATGACGAGGCTCTCGCGAACCTCGCCAAAATTTCTTGCACGCGAATAAATGTTGGTTTACAGTATAGGAGATTTTTATCACATATTTTAAACATTATGATAAATGCCAAACACTGATTATATTATGGAATTCCTGTCAAACATAAAACTGCAAAACTCTCATAAGCTACACGGTATGTTAAAGAAGCTGGACATTTCTACAGAAAAAACAACAATTTATCTTTCAACCATTAACATGATTAAGTCAAAAAAATCAATGATCAAGTTTGGGAACATCACTCGTTAATGATCGTAACAAAAGAACAGATGCATGATATAATTGAGGTATACGGGCCTATTTTTCCGTTTTAACAATTCCTCTTAATCGTAAGATGAAACATTTACTCCTAAATAGCGTGTATGGGATATCCGAATTTTTGTTATCTTATCCACATTTACAAGTGACGTCACATTGATTTCTATGTGAATTGACCAAGTCAAAGTTATCTTTTAATCAAAAAAGTTTTTGTAAAGAAAGTGATGAAAGAAATCTACGGACTGTGGTTGCATGTATATGTGATTATTTTATTCAACCTGTTGTATGTTTTATAACCTAGCCAAGGCTCAGGGATGAAAAATGCTCAAATTGTAAATGAAAATTCAAAACTATCCACAAACCTAGAATTAGCAATATATTAGGTATTTACAAAAATGTGATGATGACTCTTTTTTTATCTCGCGGCTATTCACTTTACCCACATCATTTTGTCTAGACAAAAAATGTCAACATGACAACGATAAACATGCATGTTTTAGCATACCTCCAGCAGCATTCGAGGTACATCGGACATTTTTTATTTGATGGGTGAAATAAATTGTCAAAAATAATCCATTGCATTTGGAAAACATTAAAATTGAAATTCTATTCGATTACATTTCTAGATGTACCACAGATGGTTCTTCTCGATAAGGTTGATATGGTTGGGATCTCAAACACACGGGATTTCTTTCGGAGTCAGGTCGTTAGAGATATGTGTATCAAAGTTGCCGAGAACATGCAGATTCCACTAACAAATGTTTTTCCAATGTCCAACTATTATGATGAAATTTTCCCAATACCGGGGAAGGACATCCTAGCCCTCTTCTATCTCCACACCATGATGCAAAGGGCTAATGACTTTATAAAAAGTCTTACCAAGGATGATGTCCCAGATGATTTTTAATTAGACAATGCTTAGAATAGTTGTAGTCTAAGAAAAAATTATCTAATTCATCAGAATTACAAATCTTTGTAAATCGTATCTTCGTTTGACCTGCTTTTATAAAATGTAAAGAATGTAATAAGGAGTCTGAAAATTATATAAGCTGATTCATAATTGGAATCTAAATGTATATTTTTATTATAACAAGATAACATGAACTGTTCTGCATAGAAAACTAAGCGCTACCTAAATGTTTGTATTAATTTCTTCAGAAAAGAATATTTTACTCTAAAAGTAATGTTTATAACCTAGAAAAGAAGATTTCATACTAAAAGTAATCCATATTTAATATCCTTGAGTTTGTTGTGTATTTTAATGTTTAAAGGGTTTTTTTAATTTTGCAAACATAAGAAATGTTTATATTGATGTGAATGGATCGTATTCTCAAAGAAGAAGCAAGGAATGAGAAAATCTTATACATGTTGTTGAAACTTAATCAATTTCTCGCAATGTTTACTTTTACTCTGAAAAAGTGCTTGAGAAGATTATTTATATTTGCTGTACATGCCACATTTCCATATTGTTCCTGAAGCTTTTTAATCCAGTACATTTTTATCAAAAAATAAGCTTGTTGAAATACTTTTAATATATTTTGTTTTTTTTTCTTTTGTAGCTTAAGTATTAAAGGATATGCTTTTGTTATATGTTTTTCTGACAATAAAGATAATGCAGTATTAAATTCTTAGGATTCACAGGTTTTTATTGTAAACGTAGAAATCATTTTGATTTTCCCCTCTGTGACTTAAAATATTAAGCATGACTGCGTTTGCTTTGAAAGGTTAACTATACTTCTAAGAACAATTATTGAACTTTTATAAGGCTACAGTTGAATTGACCTGATCTGATTAGAGTACACTGCAAGAATATTTTATTTATACGCACATGTGAAAGTAATTTGAAAGTGCTTTGTTTGACCTTCATATAATTATCAACTAAGTGGGTATTTTTTATTCAAGTCCTATGAGCTTCGACTTTTAATTAACGTATACTTTTCTAGCTCACCGGAGCTTTTCTGATCACATTTTGTCCGTCGTCCGTCCGTCTGTCTGTCTGTAAACCTTTCACATTTTCGACTTCTCCAGAACCGTTGGACAGAATTTGGAATTTAAATTCTTAAAATTAAGGGCCAGGTCCTCTCACAAGGGGATATAATCAAGAAAAGACAAAATAGGATTGGGTCATTAAAAAATCTTCTTTTAAAGAACCACTGGCCCAGGAAATATGTTGAGAGAGAATTAAAAAAAGAATGACCATCAAATTGAAGTTTTATTACCCACTCATAATATATTTTTTACATAAATCATCATATTGTATAGTCATGCATTCTAATTAAATTTCCTGAAGTTGTAATAGAAAAAAACAACAGACCCATGGGCCAAATCGCTCACCTGAGAAGCGTTGACCACGCTATCCTTAACCAGATGTCCATATTGTAATACCTATTCTGACCCCCAGCTTACCCCACAGGTCATAATTTGAACAATTTACACTACCCCAGGATGCTAAGACAGAAGTTTGAGCTATTCTGGCCCGGTGGTTCTTGAGAAGATTTTTAAAGATTGTTCTTATATAATTCTATTTAAAAATTTGATTCCATATTGTGGCCCGACCAACCCCTGGGGGGTCATGATTTGAACAATTTAGAATCCACTCTACCCTAGGATGCTTTCACATAAGTTTCAGCTTTTCTTCCCCTTCACCCACGGATGCCTTGTACCAAGTTTGGTTAAAATTGGCCCAGTAGTTCTTGAGAAGTCAAAAATGTGACAAGTTTACATACGAACAGACAGACAGACGGGCGGACAAAATGTGATCAGAAAAGCTCACTTGAGTCTTCGGCTCAGGTGAGCTAAAAATGGATGAAAAAAAAGTTTAGTCAAACGTTATTTCAAGAAAGTAAACATCACTACTTTCTTAAGACTTTTTAATTACACAATCAATAGAAATGATATTTTTTATGCCTCAAAATGAATACAAAGATATAAAAGATTGAATAATAACATTGATTGAGTTTTGTTCTCTTAGATATGAGACAAAAAAATTAGCCCCTGATTGTTAAACATGATTTTTTTTTTATTCTGGTTTAAAAGATTTTGATATGGAAGAAATACGAAGCCATGAAATTCCCCAAAATTCATTTTTTGTCCATTTAAATCAATTCTTTACATATAAGCTAAAAAGAATTTTGATATACAAGTTTTCTTACAAAGAAAAAAAAACATTTTGAAGTAACTCTATAATTGCATTATTGTGTTGCACTCCCAACATAAAATAATTATTACTAAGTATTTTACGTTGCTCGGAAACTATATTCTAAAGTATATATAATTGTCCCATTTTGTCCTATTTTAAGATCATATAATAGCAAAACCAGGCCCACATACAAAATTAAACCATGTTCTTTGTTTAACAATACAGTTCCTGATCTATGAAGCTATCAATTAGTGGATAATTTGAGAGGTAAAATATCTTTGTGAATATCAAAAACATCTATCATTCGACAAGAAAATAAGATAAATTTAGTATTATCTATTCCCCACTCAATCTAAATTTTATCAAAATATAGATTTCAATATCCACGCAAAATTCAAACATGATATGGTAATATAACTTCTGCAAACTATAAATTATTGCATGTTTATTAGGTTGAAGAAAAGAGAAAATGAGTGGTTAAGGAAAAAAATACTAGTACACGTATTTAGTAATGAATTTTCGTAAATGTACCTCTGCAATAACCTAATTATGTACTTTGCCATAACATAAGTGTTTTAGATTTTTTTAGACGCCTATTTTAACTTTTATATCAACAAACAGAAATCTATCCATAGAAATTTATTTTAAATATGTAAATTTGTTGTCATAAAAAAGATCTTCACTGAAACAAATTCCTGTAAGTACATCAAAATTGATTTACCTAAGATTCTGGGAAATTTATATGTCTTTCAAAAAATATTAAATACCTATACAGAGCTTTTTTTTTCAAAAATAAGAACTTAAAAAATAAACATCAGAACAGCTGATATCATGAAAAGTAAAAGAAGATGGCGCTTTGTTTAAACCTAGAGAAATGCTAGTTTGACGAGTTATCGCCTTTGTTCTTCTCACTAGCCAATCATAAGCTTCTCTGTCACTATTCATCAACAGAGGACCGATAGTTGCCTGTACTTTTTTGTGGAATGCATTAATCCATTCAATCTGAAGAAAGCAAAAATGAATCACTTGAAACCTAATTTTTACTTCTAAACATAACCTTCTATAGTTAGGTTTCATAAAAAGCTTAAATCTTATAAATAAATTATATCTAACGGAGTATTTAAATGAAAAGTCCCGAAATATTGGTCATACCTGATCTCCGGAAAGCAGGTCATACTGGATAAGGTTTGGTTCAAATGGGACCAGAGTGATGGTTTCAAATCCAAGGAATTCAGAGTCGGAAAACTTATACTGTATGATAAACTATCTTTGTTAATTATTTTTAAACGTATCATCAAGCCCCGAAAACATACTCCTTTGTTTCAAAGAATACAACCTTCATATTCTTACATAATTTCCCTTTAATGATATTTATAGATTCCTCAATGCTTAATATCATTCCAATGCTAGAGCTTATCTAAGAAACAAATCCTATCACAAAATTGTCATTTAGTTCAGCTGGAATTAATGCATTTAAAAATAAACTTGAAATGTTAAAAATAATGAATATTTCAATTTTTATGCAATGTCTGCAGGTTATTTAATGTACCATTGAATTCAACAATAAATATTCTTCATTTTTTTTCTTAATATACAGTTGAATACATCAATGTTTTCTAAGGAATTTAAATTACAAACCTTTAGTTCCACTTTTTTAACCATCAGTATGCTCTCTATTCGTACTCCAAAGCTACCGTCTTCATAATAACCAGGTTCTATAGATATATATTTGATAAGTTTGTTGTATGTATATCAAAATCTCTTAATTGGTTCTGACAATTTAAAGATATATTTTTGAATTCTTGACAGATTTTAGAGAAATATTATAAATACCATCAGAAAAGAACTGTCCCTCCTTGACTGGAGCATCATTGGAGGAAATGGGACGTCCGTTCATTCCTATAGATGGAGGGTCTGAACGAAAACTGATAATTAATATCTGAAAGATTCTGTATAAACAAATAGCTTACTAAAAATAACTTCAAATTACATTTCATTAGATTAACGAAGAATATTTGCATTTTCAGATCACAAAACAGTTTAATACTGGGAAGGATTATTTATTGCCTCATTCACGCTATGCTTTGTCATATATGTGCGTGTATACTGTATACCGTGACTGATATTTGGTTCAATGTTGGGACGTTTTCCGTATACTAGTAGTTTAAAGTGTAAACGTTTCGTTTAATTTAGCTACATGTCTATATACATAGGAGCATATGATAGTTTTTGCTTTATTGGGCCTCACTAATTTTGCAAATTACTAAGTACTTCAATTTATATATACCATGATCCATGATCACTTAAGAGTAACCATGGACATGATCTTTCATACACATTAATGAGTACCCTAAAATGTACCATAAAGCATATACCCTATTATACCATAAATATACTAACATTCATGAACCCCTAGGAACATCCCTATTCCATGACCAGTTCCATGTTTATAATGAAGTCCAACATCCCACAAAGGACGACGAGCCAGAATGTCAAGTTCCTGACCTTGAAGAAAAAAAATAGCATTATTTTCTTGATCATCATTAAGTGAAATCATGGTTTCGCTTTTGCAGTTAACACACATTAAATCACTTTTATAAAATGTAACAGAGGGATGTAATTTAACGAATTAATTCACTGATGGCACAAAAATCAAGCATATAGATAAATAACTCATTTCATTAATAAGTTTTAGAATATTAATATAAAGTTTTTCACCATGAGGACCAACGTTACTCTTCAGGATCTTAACTCTTGCAAGATCTGCTGACCCCATCAATACACGAGTGTAGCATTCCTGTTGGTTAGAATAGGTAAATCAATATTTTGTTCATTTACTCTTTAATCTTTATTCATTATAAATATACACATCATGGTTGAAGCACAGAGGGGCTTCTTTATCCAACATTTGTCCATACGAGTCCATCTGTTTTTAATGAGTTCTCTAACCAAAACGCATACAATGAAAATCTGTGAATTAAATTGTTCAGAAAACAAAATAAAAATTTTGGTGGCTCTAAGGGAGGGAACTCATATCTATTTTTTTTTACATTTATCATTTGTAAAAGTGATTGCCTAGTGGTAGAGCGTTCGCTTCGTGATCGGGAGGCCCGGGTTCGATTCTCGATCGCGGCGCCGCGTCATACCTAAGACGTAAACAAAGGTAGTGACTGTTCCTTCGCCAAGCGCTCGGCACTAGAAGTGAAAGTCACGGGTCTTTCGGATTTGACCTTAAAAACGTAGGTCCCGTGTCACGGTAGGCGTTGGCACGATAAAGAACCCTCACTGCTCAATGGCCCTGAGTGCCGAGTATAGGTCTAAATTTGAAGCCCTTCACCGGCATCGGTGACGTCTCCATATGAGTGAAAAATTCTCAAGAGGGACGTTAAACAATATACAATCAATCAATCAATCATTTGTAAAAGTGAGAATTGACTTTTAATTAGGTATTTAAAACACATAACAAAAATGTCCTTGAATTTTCTGACAAAGAATGATAGGTTCTAACAACATTTTTCTGTTGAAAGATATTTTCTTTTTTTTTTTTCTTTTTTCTACCTTTTGAAAATCTGTTGGCGTTCCAAAATGAAATGTTCTCGTGACATCCGTTGTTCCATCTCTACAGCATGAAGAACATAAAAAGTTCATAAAACGTTGAAACTATACAATGCATGTAAGTATATCTTATTTTTCGTATTTTTCATATAAAATAAGTATTTTTTTTTGCTCGCAAAATTAATTTCTAAATTTTATTTAAAAAACACATTTGAGATTGAAATTTACACAATTCGTCAATTGTATTCCAAGACATTAGGGTTAAAATAAATGTTTGTTTATAGGTCTTAGTTCACTTACAGATATTGCCCTCCAGAATCCAGTAGATACATCTCTGTTGTTGTTATTTCTTTATCTGTCAGGTTTGTGGGAGCATAGTGGATCACTGCGCCGTTAGATCCACTCGAGGAGATGGTATCAAAACTCAGACCGCGATTGTATTGTTGCTTCCTATGTTTTAATATACAAATAAATATTTTAATATGATACTTAACACTTGTAAAAATCACACACTGCTATTTTGGTACATTGTCAAAAACTTAAGGTACGCCAAAGAAGTGTCGCCCGCGAACCACTGTGGTAGGAGAGTCTGCTCTTGAGTCGCAAAGTAAGGACTTGATCTTTAAGTCGCAGGTTCGAACCGCGGCCCCGTGTCGCAGTAGGCGCTGTAACGAAAAAAGATCCCTCGTAGCTCCCGTGGCATGAGTGCCGAGTATACGTCAAAAGGTCTACATGTATATTCGGTAATGACCAATATTTGCTCCCAAAATCAAACTTTAACAGAGAAGCATATAATTAAGTTAATATTCAATATATGTGATGCGCCAAGCAAAAACCTCCCTTAACGAAGAATTTTGACATTTTCAGTTTTTTATTGATTCTTGTAGAGTTGTTCTTTCTCTTTCGTTTGATGTATAACATGACATATATTTCTCTACATAAATGTATAAAAAATTGCATGACAAAGAGGGAATGTTTACTTTGACGTACAGTGTACGCGTTCGGAAGTGCATGAATTTTCATGACGTAAAATCGTAAAATATCGTGAAGCTACAAAGTATATATAATAATGAGATGATATTTATACATTTAAACTTTTGATTTGATTCCCTTAAAAATATCAACAATTTTTTTTTATCATGATCGAACGTAATAATAGAAAATAAACATTCTAAACTGTATCTTTAAAAAAAAAACAAGGGGGGGGGGGTACGGAAATGATTGTCAGGGGAAAAAACAAAACTCAAATCAAAATCTTCTCTTTCTCTGGGAGATCTTCCAATTAATGGCTTTTTTAATGCAATAAAATGGCAGACATCTACATCACTGCAAAAGTAAAAGAAAATAAACAACATTTAGATGGGAAAAAATCCTGTTGTCCTAGTACAAACAATACACGGTTGCCTACTATATGGTTTGAGCTAGTGGGTTAGCCCTTAAGCTCATTCGATAGAGCACTGGTCTGTCCAGTCAGAGGCCTCGGGTTCAATTTCAAAGAAGCAGAGACACTTAATTGTCTATCTTTCACTATCAAAGTAGTTATTTTAAAAAGTTTGAGACAGCCCCTACCCCCCTACCCCCCCCCCTCCCTCCACTCCCAAGTATCAAAAGTCTATACAATGCACAGAAAAAAAGAAAGTATTGTCATACTTTAGGTTGTAAATACCTGAATATTTAAAGAGTGCGACAGGTTTTTTTTATCGAAAGCATACCAAATCGTTTCTTTTACCACAAGTTTACTAAATGCATTTACATGTTTTATTTTCGAATGTTTTCATGCGGAAAAAAGTATGCAGAATTACGGCCTCATCTCTGAGGACTTTTTGGCTTATTGATATCAAATATTCTGCTTCCAGGAATAAATTGTATTTGTTTCCAAGTCTTGTAGTAGAGTTCGATCCTGACCATCTTTAGGTGTCGTCTTATGAAATCAGTCTTCAATTCACAAGAGGAATTTTTTGATTGTCAATCTTAACAAATCCGTGTACAAATCAAAACAATAAAGATAAGGACCATTAAATATAAAAGTGTTGGACCATTATTTCTTTTTCATTTTTTAACATTTGATTCATTTCATATCCTGGCCTTCCGTTCCCTATTTTATATTTGTTTAAATAATTGAAAGGAAATATGTTTAGAATTATTTTCGTAACTAAATGCGTTTGCATACTTTTCAGTGAATCAGCATGTAACACCCAACCCTATTCAATAGAAAAAATATTTTTTTTAAAATATGGTTTGATGATTTTTTTTTTGATTTTTTTTTTTGCAATTTGTATGTATGAAGTTGATCATGAATTAATTTTGATCGATCATTGTATACTTTCCGGATAACAAACCACAATTTCTAGACATAGAATAAAAGGCTTAACCTAAATTTCACTACATGTGTATTACCTTCCTGAAAAAAAGTACATGCACATTATTAATTTTTAATATCTAATACTAGTTGTTTATTAG
>PRKT01000071.1:1322155-1364336 GCA_003671525.1 Saccostrea glomerata
TTATCATGTTTACAGTGTATGCAGCATTTTGTTAAAGGTATTTGTTTGTAAGCAACGTAAATGTAAGGAAAAATGCGATTTCTTGTCTTTTTTCATTACAAATACAATGCATCTTAAAACTAATTATTGTAAACAAAAATCGTGTAGATAACATAGTATAATTAACGTCTGCAGTTTTTCCTCTTGTTTTGCATTAGGTTAATACTAATTGTTAGGTCATTATTTAGACACTGTTTGACAGATTTTTCTGTTCTTTCCTGATTATGACAAGGTGCACGCGGCGGATGTGACAGGTCGGCCGGGGATGCTCACTCCTCCATAGCACCTGATCCCACGTACCTCTGATGTTTTAGATGTCCGTGCTTCCTTTGCTCTCGATCTGTATTGTTTGATAGACTTTTGAACACGAATACTTTTCGTTATCTCCATATATTTCATGGTCTTTGCTTTCAAAAAAAAATATATTGTTTGTTTTCTTTCTAAAAAGAAAACATCGTGCTTCTAGATTCTCACAGTGTCTGGTCGGGGTATGGGGTCAAAGGAACTTGTACGAAGCATCCCCAAAATAATACCAAACTAAATATCTCATTTGTTTTTCTGTTTATTCGGTTTTTACATATCTACTTAACGAGGCTGGGGTGTAGCAGCCATTTTCAGACTATTTTTATCTCCTTTAAAAGAAGAGCTCCATATAAAGATATACAAAAATGATCAAATTTTAAAACTAAAATGTATGAATTTTTTCTTTGCCAATGATAGTTGACAGATTAAGATACAGTATCTAAAAAAATAAGTTAAATCTGGTGGTTAATTTATGGTAAATTTGTTGACCCCCCAGCCTCCTTAAGTTGTGTTTTATTCCATATTTGTCTCTCGTACAGCTGAAAAATTATCTGTGTATCTTATTTTAGTTAATGTATGTTTCACAGAATTTTTTATAAGATGACATAAATAAAATATATCACTCCTACTTTGATTGGTGTTGTGCCAAATGGATTAATAAATGCATTTTACATCAATGCAGGGATGTTTTTATCATGTAAGAGCGTACCGCGTTTATTACCCTTTTTTTCAAACCTATAGTATAATTTTATACAAGATACAGTATATGCAAATATTTGAACACAATTTTATGCAAAAAAAACCAGTTATTAAATAAATAAATTGAGTGCATATGGATTGTCTTTTCATTTTCATTAAAATTTTATAGTAATTGTTTTTTATTCCAAATAGCAAATTAAATATTACAGACTTTCCTCGGAGGTCAGTAGTAAGGTTCCCGAGACCCCTCTGCTTTTATCATTAAAAATAAAAGCAAAGGGGTCTAGGGAACCTTACTAGGAGGTCAGGCATTCATTTTTAAATGTCTTATTTACAAAATAACGTATTTTAAAAGAAATTAATACTTTTTTATCATTTTACTAATGGCATTTGTGTATACTATTTAAAATGATTGGATAATAATATTCATTGGATATAAAGGCATGTACCGGTAATGTTATTATAATAGTCATCCTTGTCTAGATTTACACGAAATGTCAGTGTCGATAAAGTATATGTTAAGACTTAACTATGTCATGTAAAAGCTTTATAAAAATTTTATATGGAATCAATGCAACCAAAACATCTCTCTAGCTAATTAGCACACTTTTTGGTAAAAACCCGTCGTTAAATATTTTTTACGAAGATATTAGTCAAAAATAGATAGTAAATTACAAAAATCGCCAAAATAAACATATTCATAAACAAATAGGACAAACAAATACTGAAACTTTCCAAGGATGTACATGTAATTTCCCTTTTTAAAGAAAAAGTGTTAGAAGACAAAACACATCATAGAATGTAAATGAAAATGAGACAAAAATCTTTTCAAAAGAATAACGGCTAAGATTTTTGCGCATTTTCACTTTTACTATCATATTAAGGGATTATATTAATACAATATGAATTCAACTAAAAGCATTCACACTCAAAAGTCCTTTTAAACAAAACAAATCGCCAGTGTGACAAATACCAAGCTTTAAAAACATCAATGATGGGACCAGGTGTCAAGGAGAGGAAATCATCCTTTGTCTTCAAATCTCATCCGCAATGAGCCCCGTGTCACGTCAGGTAAAAGGAGAAATAACTACAGAATCAATTCAAAATTAAAATTTTTAAGATTTTTCTAAATTAAGAAAAAGTTTCTAAAAAGTAAAGCAAAATTGGGCTAACGACTTAATCTACAATATAATTGTATTGACCAAACAATTTGCAAAATGTTCATACACTTAATATATATAAACTTATCTTCTGTGGCTGTCTTGTATATAAAGGAATCGTAGGCAGCAGAAGTTCTTATGGATCAAATGAACTTGAAGATATCAACATTTAAATACAGATCGAATAGGTTAAATTTTGAACAGTGTGACTTTTCTGCTGTAAACTATCCTTATTCATGTATCAATCTACCCTTATCGACTGAATTGCATAATTGTGAAGCTACGTTGTATTGTCTCCAAATGTTTGGAAAGCGATTAGAAATACCGGTCGTAAAACACAGAAGTGTAACATAAATGTTTGTTTGCCGTGTGTTTGTTTTTAGCTCTACTGGTCAGAGACCAGAAGAGCTTATGCAATAGTAATGCGTCCGGCGTCCGTCCGTCTGTCCGTTCGTCTGTCTGTAAACAATATTTCAAAATGCTACTTCTCCTACAGTTTTGGTCTGATTTCAATATTACTTGGCACACAAGTAGACTACACTAATATACTTAATTCTGTGTATCGGTTTTTGATTTCGATGAACGGTGTTGCCGTGGTTTCTAAAAATAGAAATTTCTGTGAAATTCTTTTAAAACGCTACCGTAACTCTTCCTACAGTTTTGGTCTGATTCCAATATAACTTAGCACACAAGTAGACTACACTAAGATACATAATTCTGTGCATCGTTTTTTGATTTCGATGAACGGTGTTGCCTTGGTTATTAAAAATAGAAATTTCTGTGAAATTCTTTCAAAACGCAACTCCTCCAACAGTTTGGTCTGATTTCAATATAACTTGGCACACAAGTAGACTACATGAAGATACATAATTCTGTGTATCGACTACACTAAGAACTTAAAGAGACTTAATCAAGGATCATTATTCTATGTATTGCTGTTGTAAAGTTCCAATTCCCAACTGCTTAAGTACTTTTCTCTCCCGTTGCTATAACTACAAACCAGTAGAGCTTCAGTCTCGACAGAGACTTCTGGTTAAACTAGAACTTGGGTTATGCATTCAATAAATTTAAAACTGAATCTATTGATGCATACCTTTTGTCTTTACATTCCGTGAATTAAAGGGTTTTAAATAACATTTTTTTCTTATTTTATTATCTCTACACGGAAAAGGGGAAACTCCTACATCTAAACTTTTCTCTTTGAATCTCCTTCATAAAACATGTCCAGTGGCTCCAGTGAAGAAATAAAGAACGGAAAAATGAACATGCTGGTCACGCACAGACGACAATGGTAGATAAGAAAACATCATTTACCTTGAATACTGTTAGTTATCTCTATATTTCCTATAAATAATGAGAAATAATCCAAGAAGGAACATTCCGAAAGCTTCTTTAAAATCTTTCTTCAGAGTATCAATTCTGTGTTGACTTAAATTTTGACTATTTAAATGGCTGAAGAAAAATATTTCCAGAAAAAAATACACGTTTTGTATTCAAGGAAATTTAATGGCAAATGGCAATATTTTTATTTATATACATAAGTATACATTCAGTTGATTATATAAAACGATCAATAATGAGTCTTTTACATTTACAATATATATTTACAATATTCTATGAATAAAAATATACAAGTGTGAAAAGCAGAAATTCATTTAATCATGCTTACACTTTCAAAGTTACCTCATACAACTACTTTGTATTTTACAACATTATTTATTACAAAAATACATAAGAACTATTATTATTCAATACATATGAATGCGACAGTATATGCCAATCAAAGCTTTTTGAACAATCACACGTAAACACATACACATACTTTACAGTAAAAAAAAATATCTCATTGAAATAGTCGAAACATAGACCTTAATTGAATTAAGTCAAAACAAAGATTTGATGACAGTACCTTATAAGGTGCATCGTAGGGAAAAGTTCATAAAAATATTATCTACGGCATGGAGAAAATTTTTTTAACCTGAATATTTTGCGATGTTTAATAATTCAATAAAGAACTCAAACAATTAAACATTAATCAATATACACAATATTGTACCTGACATACTTCTGTCCCATATATGTTATTTAGAAAAAGTTTGAAAATATCCCTAGTGTTATCAAAAGGACAGATGGAAAAATTAAAGTAGCAGAACTGGATGTACGAGTTATGGTCCTTGTTCTAGATTCCAGCCAGTTATATGCTTCCGGATTGTTGACACGCAGTTCCGGTCCTATCAACTCCAATACTTTTTTATGATAATCATTTATCCAATCCACCTGAATAATTCATATAGAATGTCATTACATCCTTTCACTATATTGTTAACATATCCTGAACATAAAACAAAGATATTTTAATCTTACCTGGCTTTGCGATAGCATGTCATATTTAATCAGATTAGGTTCATAAGGCACCATTGTAACGGTTTCAAAACCAAGAAAAGTGGTATTAGGAAATTTATACTGAAATAAAATTATTCATTTTTAAATGTCTTATTTCCAAAATAACGTATTTTAAAAGAAATTAATACTTTTTTATCATTTTTCTAATGGCATTTGTGTATACTATTTAAAATGATTGGATAATAATATTCATTGGATATAAAGGCATGTACCGGTAATGTTATTATAATAGTCATCCTTGTCTAGATTTACACGAAATGTCAGTGTCGATAAAGTATATGTTAAGACTTAACTATGTCATGTAAACGCTTTATTAAAATATTATATGGAATCAATGCAACCAAAACATCTCTCTATCTAATTAGCACACTTTTTGGTAAAAACCCGTCGTTAAATATTTTTTACGAAGATATTAGTCAAAAATAGATAGTAAATTACAAAAATCGCCAAATTAAACGTATTCATAAACAAATAGGACAAACAAATACTGAAACTTTCCAAGGATGTACATGTAATTTCCCTTATTAAAGAAAAAGTGTTACATGTAGAAGACAAAACACATCATATAATGTAAATGAAAATGAAACAAAAATCTTTTCAAAAGAATAACGGCTAAGATATTTGCGCATTTTCATTTTTACTATCATATTAACGGATTATATTAATACAATATGAATTCAACTAAAAACATTCACACTCAAAAGTCCTTTTGAACAAAACAAATTGCCAGTGTGACAAATACCAAGCTTTGAAACATCAATGATGGGACCAGGTGTCAATTAGGATAGGAAAGCATCCTTTGTCTTCAAATCTCATCCGCAATGAGCCCCGTGTCACGTCAGGTTAAAGGAGAAATAACTACAGAATCAATTCAAAATTAAACTTTTTAAAAATTTTCTAAATAAAAAAAAAGTTTCTAAAAAGTAAATCAACATTGGGCTAACGACTTAATCTACAACAATATAATTGTATTGACCAAACAATTTGTAAAATGTTCATACACTTAATATTTAAACTTATTTTCTGTGGCTGTCTTGTATATAAAGGAATCGTAGGCAGCAAAAGCTCTTATGGATCAAATGAACTTGAAAATATCAACATTCAAATACAGATAGAAAAGGTTAAATTTTGAACAGTGTGACTTTTCTGCTGTAAACTTTCTTTATTCATGTATCAATCTACCCTTATCGACTGAATTGCATAATTGTGAAGCTACATTGTATTGTCTCCAAATGTTTGGAAAGCGATTAGAAATACCGGTCGTAAAACATGGAAGTGTAACATAAATGTTTGTTTGCCGTGTGTTTGTTTTTTAACTACTTGGGTTATGCATTCAATAAATTTAAAATTGAATCTATTGATGCAAACCTTTTGTCTTTACTTTCCGTGAATTATTGGGTTTTAAATAACATTTTTGTCTTATTATTTTATTATCTCTACACGGAAAAGGGGAAACTCCTACATCTAAACTTTTCTCTTTGAATCTCCTTCATAAAACATGTCCAGTGGCTCCAGTGAAGAAATAAAGAACGGAAAAATTAACATGCTGGTCACGCACAGACGACAATGGTAGATAAGAAAACATCATTTACCTTGAATACTGTTAGTTATCTCTATATTTCTTATGAATAATGAGAAATAATCCAAGAGGGAACATTCCGAAAGCTTCTTTAAAATCTTTCTTCAGAGTATCAATTCTGTGTTGACTTAAATTTTGACTATTTAAATGGCTGAAGTAAAATAATTCCAGAAAAAAATACACGTTTTGTATTCAAGGAAATTTAATGGCAAATGGCAATATATTTTTATTTATATACATAAGTATACATTCAGTTGATTATATAAAACGATTAATAATGAGTCTTTTACATTTACAATATATATTTACAATATTCTATGAATAAAAATATACAAGTGTGAAAAGCAGAAATTCATTTAATCATGCTTACACTTTCAAAGTTACCTCATACAACTATTTTGTATTTTACAACATTATTTATTACAAAAATACATAAGAACTATTATTATTCAATACATATGAATGCGAAAGTATATGCCAATCAAAGATTTTTGAACAATCACACGTAAACACATACACATACTTTACAGTAAAAAAAATATCTCATTGAAATGGTCGAAACATAGACCTTATTTGAATTGAGTCAAAACAAAGATTTGATGACTGTACCTTATAAGGTCCATCGTAGGGAAAAGTTCATAAAAATATTATCTACGGCATGGAGAAAATTTTTTTACCTGAATATTTTGCGATGTTTAATAATTCAATAAAGAACTCAAACAATTAAACATTAATCAATATACACAATATTGTACCTGACATACTTCTGTCCCATATATGTTATTTAGAAAAAGTTTGAAAATATCCCTAGTGTTATTAAAAGGACAGATGGAAAAATTAAAGTAGCAGAACTGGATGTACGAGTTATGGTCCTTGTTCTAGATTCCAGCCAGTTATATGCTTCCGGATTGTTGACACGCAGTTCCGGTCCTATCAACTCCAATACTTTTTTATGATAATCATTTATCCAATCCACCTGAATAATTCATATAGAATGTCATTACATCCTTTCACTATATTGTTAACATATCCTGAACATAAAACAAAGACATTTTAATCTTACCTGGCTTTGCGATAGCATGTCATATTTAATCAGATTAGGTTCATAAGGCACCATTGTAACGGTTTCAAATCCAAGAAAAGTGGTATTAGGAAATTTATACTGAAATAAAATTTCAAATTAAATTTACAAATACATCTCCCGTAAAAGTTTGCGGAGTCAATTTTTAAAAAATAAATATTAGTACAGAATCATTTTTACGAACCTTTGTATCGACTTCCTTAACCATAAAAATATTTTCTAATCTAATACCAAACTTTTTGTCTTCATAGTAACCTGGTTCTGTGGAATAAACAGGCTAAAATCATTTTTAAAAATCACAATTTTTTCCAAAAAAAATAAATTTGACGTACTAGTATTTCTTCCTGCGATATCATACAAATATGCTCTTAATAACCATTACTAGAAGTAATATATATTGTTAAAAATAAGAAAATAGAAGTAAATCTTTTATGTACCATCAGAAAAGAACTGCCCATCTGCCAGTGGTGAATCACTCTCAAAAGGCGCATGAGACAATGAAATCCGACCTGGACCTAAGGTCAACAAAACAAATCTACATTCTATGATACTTTTTTTATTTACTGTTAGATTTATTTGTCCTTTAAGAGAAAAAAATGGATGTTTATAGGTAGACAATTCGAGCTGCACTAGTGCAATGTACATCTTAAATTAATTGCTGCATTTTTTAATTAATAAAGTTTAGTAACTCAAGGAAGCAAAAACATCAATATCTCCTATCTTGAGAGAAGATCTTGAGAGAAGATCGAAGCATTGAATCGTCGGAGGTGAACAATTTTTGAAGTCAGGGAAATAAATTTGAAAATTCTTGCACTTAATATGCAGCTGCCAGTATACTTCAAAGTTAAGTGTTAAACAAAATAAATTATGCTCTAGAATCACCTTCATGTACACTTAAAAACATCCCTATTCCGTGACCAGTGCCATGTCTGTATTGAAGACCAACTTCCCATAAAGGACGACGAGCAATGGCATCAATTTCACGACCTGTTTAAATATTATGAAAAACATAATACAATAAGACATTATCTTACTAAACATCAATAAAAAAAATCAGATTCTCTATTAAATATAGGTTGATATAAGAGATATTTATGAAAAACATAATACAATAAAACATTATCTTACTAAAACATCAATAAAAAAAATTACATTCTCTATTAAATATAGGTTGATATAAGAGATACCAAAATTCTGTCAACGATTATTTTCAAAAGGACATATTGATAAGTTAAGATGAAGTCAAATTGACAATTAAATCAAAACTTCCAAGTGACAAAAAGTAAAGTAATTGAGATGCTGATAACATTAGAACAGTTAATCACGCATTATTTCACCAAATTATCTTACTTAGAACAAACGTTATTTATTCTAAATTTTTAGCTACTGTGAAAACAGATCCTGGTGCCTTATCTTACCACCAAATATTTGAAATAAACTCAGTCATGCTGTTAGTAAGTATTCATACATGTTACATACTATGCATCACTTAGATACCAATATATTCTAACAACCTCATGCTGTGGCAAAGTATATTTTTAATCAAACAATTCCAACGGCTTTGTAAAATAAATTGCTGAAGGTGAAAATCCCTCGTACATTGCACATGTCACCCTTGTCCTATTTTCAGTTCACCTTTCTGCACTAAATCATCCCTGACGGTAGCGAAAGAAGCTAAAAACACTTCACCATTCATGGCATAAATAATTTTTGCCCCATTACAATGTAGTTTATTCTCTGCGTACTGCAAATTGTTGCAAATGACAATCACATTACTACATATCTATTATATATATCACCTATGCAAACTCACTAACTATACACGTGCAAAAACTATTCAGAATATTGCATATCTATAGGATATTGAATGGATCAATATAAAGCAGGCACTGCACGCGTGCACACTTTACCAACTCTTACCATATGGACCGTAGTCAGTTTTAGCAAACTTAAACCTTGCCAGATCAACTTGTCCCATCAAAACACGAGTGTAACATTCCTAATACATGAAAATATATTAAAATGCAACAGTTAAATATAATTTTAAAAAATATAATTTTATAATCAAGATGTAAAATGCATATGAATGACTAGATTTGAAAATATATTTTTAAATGTTTTTTATTTTTTAATTTAGGGTATATATACAAGTATATACATGTAAATTTATCAAAACCATATGCAACTTTACATTCTCGACTTTTTAAGTACATGTTTTGATTTCTGACTTTTTCAACTTCAGAAATCAAACGATATACAAGAAAAATTGAACCATACCATAAAGGCCGGAGATAAACTTCATCATAGCCAAATCTACGTGTCCCATCAATACACGTGTGTAACTCTCCTGGAAAGTTTAGTTCATAAGCAAAGTCGATTTGATATACATGTATTTAAAATTTTAAATGCGTCATTTTATGCATATATTTTGTTATTTGTCCATAAAGTTGCATATCTTTCGCTAAAAAATAAAATAGCCTTATTAAATTAATAGTAATATTTATCCTGATACACGTAAGTGCAGTTTTGCAACCTTATGATTTTTATAAGGAACACTGCTCACTGAAACAGATTTAGTTACTTATACACAAATAGAACCAGATTTTAATCAACAAAAAAATTGTCATCCAGCAAGTCTAACAATGCGTTGTATATTGATTTGTCATATATACTAGTATATTTATAGATATCCAAAAATCTCCAAATGACATATTGATATTTTTCTTGGAAATGAATTATTTATACTGTTCTGCGCCGCACTTTCTTACCACAAATACAGTCAAAATATTTAAAATCAGGGGAAATGTCAATAAGAAGAAAAAAGAATAGAGCAGACAAAAAGAGGTACTCTAAAAGTCTATATACTTTAGGATGAAATTGTGTTTTTACTTTTATCCAATACAACTTCACACTTTAACTGTTCTATAAAATTGCATCTCTGAAAAGTTGACTTAATAACGATTTCTATAAAACGTTGAATAAGGAACATGAGACCATTTTGTTACATATGTCTGTTGTCTACTTAACATTTAATATTCAACTTACATATATGGTATTTTAGTGGCATTATTTTTAAAAGCCTTTCAGTTGGTTATATTTGTATTACAATTATAATAAAAGATAGGCCAATTACCTTTTCAAAATCTGTTGGTGTTCCAAAATGAAAAGTTCTTGTTACATCTGTTGTGCCATCTCTACATATATATATTATGAAAAAAAAATTTTGATTCGATCTGTGTGTGAGGAAAGTACAGTAGCAGGGATAAACCATATTATTATTTCAGTGCATACTTACAAATATTGTCCACCCGAATCTAGGAGATACATTTCAGATGTGGTGATTTCTCGATCGGTGAGGTTGCTGGGGGAATAGTGGATGACTGCCCCATTAGAGCCAACAGCTGAGATGGAAGGGAAACTGAGACCTCGGTTGTATAGCTTTTTCCTGCAATGTCATATTAGTTTTTTAATTGCACTGACAGACTGAGGTACAAAAAATTTATTTATAGAAAATGCAATTTGGTCAAGTAATTCATGGCGTCCTAGTTTCAAATGCAGAAAATAGCTCGTTTGATGTCTGATGTAAAAATATATTGCAGGAACAAAATACATGGATACTGTCTTAAAATATAAATGATATTTGGGCTCGGGTTGAAAACATGAGAGGGCTCGGCAAGCCTCGCCCTGTATCACGTTTAGTTACCCTAGCCAAAAAATCGCTTACATTTCAAGACAGTAACCATGTATTTTATATATCACTCGCAGATGGAGTTTACGTTTCCAAATTGATTACTGTAGACGTCTTTAATTTCACGTGTCTCAAATTTCACGGTTTGTTAGAAAGTTACCTTTCAGGGTGGTTTTAATTTCACGGAGAATCATTTGTTAATACTCAGGTACTATTACTGTTTCTAGGTAGAAATGACGTGAAATAATAATCACGATGCTTTAAAGTTCGCGGAAAATTCTTAAATCGTGAACATAGTGAAATTAAAAACACCGTAATGTTTTCCACTTCTTCAGTATTAATTTCTAAAACGAGGCAAGCTATTGCCAAACAAGTTGATGGAACAAGAATTGACAGATTTTATACTCTCGTTTAAAGTCATCCTTTTTGAAGTTCTGTGGTCGAAACACTGAACTTTCCAGTTAGTGTTATTAATGTAATTAAATCAATTACCAGTACTGGCTGACGTTTCTGTTTTCATTGTAAAGGCAATTATTTACACTCTGACTTCTTTATATTCTTTATATATATTCCCGTTCTTTTTCCCAATCATGATATGGAGCACATGGCGTCTTAGACTGGTCGAAGTAGTATAGTTAACAAATTATTGATCTATAGTAATTTTTGTGGAGGATAATTGAAAGACAATGACCTTGTCAGGAAGTACAATTTATCATTGTCAAATGCTGGCTGAAATTTCTCATACTAATTGTTAGTCCATTATTCATACACTGAATTGCCGACGGATTTTTCCGTTATTTCCCGATCATGCCAAGGAGCACACGGCGGGTGCGACCTGTGAGCAGGAGATGCTCACTCCTCCAAGGTACCTGATCAAACCTCTGATGTTTTAGAGGTCCGTGTTTGCTCTGCTCCTAATTGTATTGTTTTATGGACTTTGATATTGAATACTTTTCGTTATCTTCATATCCTTCATTTAAAGATGGGTATGGTTAGGAATAAAAAAAGGCTTCCTTTCTGATATAAATATATCTTTTTTACATTTAGGTTTTGGAATATGAACCGATGGCATTGATAAATAAGATGAATTCAGTGGTTGCTAACAGCGAGAAAGTATGGATTTCACCTCACTGTAGCTATGCAATATTTTCAGTCGTACCAAAGGTAATGCATTCCTATAATGTAATTGCCGTAATTAAATGCAATATGCATGCACATCAATTTAAAAAAAAATAAATAAATATGTAATTATATAAAGTTAAATCTTTAGAATAGTAAATTCTTTTGCAAACATTCGCATTGTCATTTTTAAAAACATAACTCTGCGTACTTATCACTAATTCAAGCATTCTTTTGTAAGAGTCGCCCGCATGGTGCAGTGGTTAAAGAGTCTGCTTTAGATTTGCGAAGTAAGGAGGTGATCATTACGTCGCGGATTCTTATAATCCCACTGTGGGATGTGGAGAACGGTCTTTCAGATGAGACCGTATAAACCTAGGTCCAGTTTCGCAGTAGGTGCTGGCACGAAAAAGATCCCTCCCTGCTCAATGACCCTGAGTGCCGAGTATAGCAACAAATTTGCAGCCCTCCACCGGCAAGTGGTGGCGTCTCCATATGAGTGAAAATTCTCGAGAGGGATGTTAAACAAAATACAATCAATCAATCTTTTGTAAAGTTAAACGCTGGCCTTGGGTTGGCATTTGTTAGCTATATTTCGTTCTTTCATTCTTTGATGTGTAACTTCATGTTTTTATAACTTAGGAAAAGAGGGTACAGGAAAACACACCCATAACTTTACAAAAGGCAGAAAAAAATGAAGTCGAGAAAAGCGGAATGATCAATTCACACGTAAGATTTCTTCAAGCAAAATCTATATTAGTACTTTTTTCAAGTAAACATTATTAAAATTATTTGCTAATAATTCCTTTAGATTGAACTTCAATTGTAAAAGTAAATATTAATGACTTTGAATAGGTACGTGACGCAGTTGCATTGATATCTTTCATTGCAAAACTGGAGAAGGAGGTAAGAAAGAATTCTGTATAAGAAAGAGAGGTATGTAAGAAACATTAGTCCAAACGTGATTTGAAAATAAGATTGCAGTTTCCATGTAAAAAACAGGGTCTTTTTTAATGCCATAATAATAATAACATATTTCTCAAATGTATTTTTTTCAGATTCTTAAAATGTTTTTTGGAACAAAATCTTCGCCCGTTTAGCCTTTTAATGATTTAAGCAATTAATCTTTACGCTCAATCAGGCTAGTAAAAGAACTGTATTTTCTTTCAAAGTCCAACACCCGGTATGAAGATTTTAGACAGTTTCTTTTTGTCGCCATGCATGTGCATATTGAAGCCAGTAAAAAATTAAATTACAATTTGTCAAAGACTTTCAATATACTTTATTTTCTCATACTGTTTCTTTTAAGTTTAGCCCTTAAAACCCTGCAAGATCAGAAAAGATAAGAAATCCGTGAAAGGGTATAAGTTAAATTCAGATAAAAGGTTTGTTTGCCGAGTAAAGAGAATCATTTACATTGAAACGACTTTTAGAATTAAAATTACGAAAAAATTGTGACCCATATAATTAAAACAATAATAAGGGTCATATTGATATAAGTATGTCTACTTTTATGAAATTGTTTACTAAGCAAATGAATCAGATATCAGAATTGTTTTTTTTTTGCAGCTTTTATAAAGAATTATTTTTTGCGGCTTTTATAGAGAATTATTTAAATTAAGGAGGCTGGGGGGGTCAACAAATTAATCATAAATTAACCACCAGATTTAACTTATTTTTTTACATAAGGTATCTTAAGCTGTCAACTATCATTTGGCAAAGAAAAAATTCATATATTTTAGTTTTAAAATTTGATCATTTTTTATATCTTTATATGGAGCTCTTCTTTTAAAGGAGATAAAAATAGTCTGAAAATGGCTGCGACACCCCAGCCTCGTGAATTTAGAAGGATTTAATAATGATAATAACAATGACTTGCATTTCCTTAAAACTGTGTTGGCTATAATTATGTTTAGGTGAAGGCGGGAAAGAAATGGACAGAATTGTCAGCGGCTGAAGATCTGGCCAAATTAAGAGGGTGAGAAAAAAAAATACAAACTCGTAAAATTTTACTTTAAGAAAGTACATGTAGTGTTCTCGGATAAACAAACATACAGCGTACATTGTTAATTTCATTGAAACTTTAAAACAATATTGACTCAAATGTCAAAAGATGCATCAAGAAAGGTCTTAACTCATCATATGAAAAATGTTATCTTAACTTTACAATTAACAAAATAATTATTTTATCATTTACATTTAAGGATACTTATATATTATAGGAAAAACATTTAAATACGATGACGTAGAGAAATAGAAATAAATCCTTTTGTTTGCTAACTCTGAGAAAATACATCTAAATAGTGTATTCAGTTGCTTAATCTTGATATAAGATAATATAAAATACGTATTTTATTTGTTTCTTTGTTTATCGTTAAATATTATTCTGGAGAATTTTTCAATCATGGGGACTCCAGCATTTGCTGATGAAGGACTGTAAATGTATAAATATATCCAAAGTGTGTATATAATGAATTAAATTATAGGTACAGTGTCCGGCAATAACTTTAAAGAAGAGAAATTATTTAAATAAATATATATACTCGGAACATAAAAACATAAGGCGATTGAACAGCGAGGGTTCTTTTTCGTGCCAACACCTACTGCGATACGGGACCTCAGTTAATGCGGTCTCATGATTCGAACCTAAGGATCCGCTCCTTATTCGGCGACTGTAGATCAGACGCTCTAAGCACTGAGCCACGCTGGCGACAATTATCAATTGTAGAATCTCGTTATTTCTAATATCTAACTTCATAAAACAACCCTAAAATTGGACTTTTAAGTGTGTAGTGTTTATTTCTTCTAATGTCCCTCCCGAAATTTTTTCACTCTTATTGAGACGCCACCACTCACAGTGAAATGTGCTGAATTGAATATATTGTATGAGAAATTCAAATTAACAAAACATATTATAGTTTCAAAGCAGGGTTTTGACAATTTTTGTTTTTATGACTACACAAACTATTTGGTTTTTTAAGAATTATTTTTCAGGAAAAGGAAAAAAAATGGAGAACATTTCCAAAATTTTTACGATTAAATCAATAGAGCGCCGACCTGATACAGTACAATATTTACATATTTTATTACCATTATCATTCTACACATTATACCAAACATTTAAGTGGACCAGAACTGCGCTTGGTGACTTTTACTCATAATATCGACGTAATAAACAGCCCTTTTTGTAGAAATCAAGAAAATTTTAAATTTACCTCATTTTCCTGACGTCAAGTCAAGTATATGACGTCATGGATCATAAACATATTCAGTGCTTTGAAGTCTGCAGATATCACCTTCGTTATAGTTATATATTTAAGCATTGAATTCATATTTTTGGATGTCTTCGGTCCTATAACACACCTGACCGTGCCGACAAATTGAATACCGCGCGTTAGTGACGCGGAGTATACGAAGCAAAACAGGGATAGAGAACCAGGCTACGCGTGTGTTATAGAAAATTGAACGTCGTGGATTTCTAATGGATTTCATAAGGAAAATTACACTGAATGTAAATATTAACTATTAACTTAATTATATGTTTCTCTGTTAAAGTTTGATTTTGGGAGCAAATATTGGTCATTACCAAATATACATGTAGACCTTTTGACGTTATACTCGGCACTCATGCCACGGGAGCTGCGAGGGATCTTTTTTCGTTACAGCGCCTACTGCGACACGGGGCCCCGGTTCAAACCCGAGACTAAAAGATCAAGTCAAACTTTGCGACTCAAGAGCAGACTCTCCTTCCACTGTGGTTCGCGGGCGACACTTCTTTGGCGTACCTACCGACATACCTTAAGTTTTTGACAATGTACCAAAATAGCAGTGTGTGATTTTTACGAGTGCAAAGTATCATATTAAAATATTTATTTGTATATTAAAACGAAGGAAGCAACAATACAATCGTGGTATGAGTTTTGATACCATCTCCTCGAGTGGATCTAACGGCGCAGTGATCCACTATGCTCCCACAAACCTGACAGATAAAGAAATAACAACAACAGAGATGTATCTACTGGATTCTGGAGGACAATATCTGTAAGTGAACTAAGACCTATAAACAAACATTTAATTTCACCCTAAGGTCTTGGAATACAATTGACGAATGGTGTAAATTTCAATCTCAAATGTGTTTTTTTTTAAAATAAAATTTGGAAATTAATTTCGCATGCGAAAAAATACTTATTTTATACGAAAAATAAGATATACTTACATGCATTATATAGTTTCAACGTTTTTTGAACTTTTTATGTTCTTCATGCGGTAGAGATGGAACAACGGATGTCACGAGAACATTTCATTTTGGAACGCCAACAGATTTTCAAAAGGTAGAAAAAAGAAAAAAAAGATAATTTCTTTCGACAGAAAATTTTGTTAGAACCCATCATTCTCTGTCAGGAAATTCAAGGACATTTCTATTTGTTAGGTAATTTAAATACCTAATTAAAAGTCAATTTTCACTTTTACAAATGATAAATATAAAAAAAAAAATAGATATGAGTTCCCTCCCTTAGAGCCACCAAAATTTTATTTTGTTTTCTGAACAATTTAATTCACAGATTTTCAATGTATGCGTTTTGGTTAGAGAACTCATTAAAAACAGATGGACTCGTTTGGACAAATGATGGATAAAGAAACCCCTCTGATTTATAATGAATAAAGTTGAAAGAGTAAACAAAATATTGATTTACCTATTCTAACCAACAGGAATGCTACACTCGTGTGTTGATGGGGTCGGCAGATCTTGCAAGAGTTAAGATCTTGAAGAGTAATGCTGGTCCTCACGGTGAAAAACTTTATGTTTTAAAACTTATTAATGAAATGAGTTATTTATCTATTGGCTTTTTTGTGCCAACAGTAAATGAATTCGTTAAATTACATCCTTCTGTTACAATTTTATAAAGTGATTTAATGTGCGTTAACTGCAAAAGCAAAACCATGATTTCACTTAATGATGATCAGGAAATAATGCTATTTTTTTTTCTTGAAGGTCAGGAACTTGACATCCTGGCTCGCCGTCCTTTGTGGGATGTTGGACTTCATTATAAACATGGAACTGGTCATGGAATAGGAATGTTCCTAGGGGTTCATGAATGTTAGTATTATAATAGGGCACATGCTTTGTGGTACATTTTAGGGTACACAGTAATGTGTATGAGGGATCAAGTCCATGATTATTCTTAAGTGATCATGGATCATGGTATATATATATTGAAGTACTTAGTAATTTGCAAAATAAATTAGGCCCAATAAAGCAAAAACTATCATATGCTAGTATATATAATTATGTATAAAATCAAACGTATAGATTTAAAACTATAAGGAAAACGTCCCAACATTGAACGAAATATCAGTCACGTTATACAGTATACACGTACGAAGCATAGCGTGAATGAGCCAATAAATAATCCTTCCCAGTCTTCCCAGTCTTAAAATGTTTTGTCATCTTAAAATGCAAATATTCCTTGTTAATCTAATGTTATTTGAAGATATTTTAGTTAAATAATTTGTGTTCACACGTACAAAGAATCTTTCAGATATTAATTATCAGTTTTCATTCAGACCCTCCATCTATAGGAATGAACGGACGTCCCATTTCCTCCAATGATGCGCCAATCAGAGAGGGACAGTTCTTTTCTGATGGTATATACAATCTTTCTCTAAATTTTGTCAAGAATCCAAGACATATCTTTTAAATGTAAGTACAAATTATATGCTTAGAGACTTTGATATACATTTATCAAATTTACCACATCTCTCTCTAAATACAGAACCTGGTTATTATGAGGACGGTAGCTTTGGTGTACGGTTAGAGAGCATTTTGATGGTTAAAAAAGTGGAACTGAAGGTCTGTATTTTAAAATTCAGTAGTCAGCAAATACATTTTTGTATATATAGAACAGTTTATATTTAGAAATTAATGTACGATGTTAATTGTTGAATTCACTGGTACATTGAATTACCTACAAATGTTGCATTAAAATTGAAATATCAAGTAACTTTCATTTTTTAAGTTTATTTTTTAAATGCAAGTATCTCAGCTGAAATAAATGACGAATGTATGATGAAAATTTTGCTTATTTTTTTTTAATGAGCTACAGAGCAATGTAATGGAGAATTTAATTTTATTAAAGGGAAATTCTTTAAAAATATAAATGCTTTATTAAGATATCGGAGACAAAAGAGTTTCCTGAGTTTTGAGAATACATTTTGAAAAGAAATAGTTAATTGAAATCTTTTACCATATAGTATAAGTTTTCCGACTCTGAATTCCTTGGATTCGAAACTATCACTTTAGTTCCATTTGAACCAAACCTCATCCAGTACGACATGCTTTCCGGAGATCAGGTATGATCTATTTATTTAACATATTTTTTTTCGGGATTTCATTTTGAATACTATGTTTGATATTATTCATTTCAAACTTTTTAATGAAATCTAGCAATAGAGAATTATACTTCTTAAAAATGCTGTCGTAAAAAGCATGTGAAATAATTTATTTTTGCTTTCCCAAGATTGAATGGATTAATGCATTCCACAAAAAAGTACAGGCAACTGTCGGTCCTTTGTTGATGAATAGTGACAGAGAAGCTTATGATTGGCTAGTGAGAAGGACAAAGGCGATAACTCGTCAAACTAGCACTTCTTTAGGTTTCAGCGTTTCACCTTCTCTTCTTCTTTTCATGTTAATAGCTGTTCTACTGTATATTTCTTAAGTTCGTATTCTTACAAAACATTTTCTGGGTATGATTATTTTATATGTCTAAATATACCTGAAAATGTGTCAGAAGCTTGGGCATACCACTTTGATGTATGTACATGAAAAGTAACTTTTTTTAGGCTATACATTTTTTAATGAAGAAAAAGATATACATGTAATTTGGATTTTCTTTTGAGTCCTTAAGATTTAATGTTTTCAAAAGGTTTTGAAGTTGATGTAAGTATAAGTTTATTATATGAATGTGATTATGGCATAAAGTCCCAATTTGGAAAAATAATGTCATTAACTTGGTACATAACTAATTTTTCAAACAGAGAAACATCAAAATGACAAATTTCAAATTTTCAATGTTTGTTTCCCTTAAGACCACAGTGTCCACAACTGTCACCCGCTTGCATTTTCAGAAATCATTTTGAAAATTTTTGTAGGTGATGCATCTGAAAAAAAATTCCACTGAAGATTAATGCCATCTGAAACTTTTAAATAGAATAAGGAAAAATGTAAATAACATAAATAATATATTTAGGAGATCAAATGAGAAAAGTAATTACTTGTACGTATACATTTCCTGCATGGAACTCCTACGAGTCAAAAATGATGATTCTTTGCTTTACTTCTTACATCACTTCCATATTAAAGAAAAAAACACGACCAGATTTGTATTTAAACTAAATAGGTTCTTGTTCTTTTTTCTCAACTAACGTTACTGGAAATGGACATATATGTTATCAGTTTAATACTTAAGAATAATTCTTTTAATAAGACAGTGTTTAAAAAAAAATCATAAACACTTTATTTCTCTTTTATTTTATTCCATTTGATATACATGTAATAATTTAAAGTTTGCAATATCAAACGTAAGGTATCATACGATATCATGTTTTAGTTTTGTGTGTGTTAAAATGCCTGTTTTAATGAAGTGTGGATCCCTATTCGAAATCTACGCTTATAAGAGTGCTCACGGATTAAGACTGATACACACTAAATTATTTTCTAATAAACTACTGTGTGCAAAGTACTATGCAACAATATATATTCAAGAAGTGTAAATCAGATGTGGATACTCAAAAATTCCAAGGAACTTTTGGACAATTTAAAATCACTAGATTTTACTAAAACCAACAGCTTGAAAACTTATGACTTTTTAACTTTACACACAACAATTCTACAAGATTAATTAAAGTGCAGGCTTTTTGATATCAGTGACGGCTGGTTTTTTAATAAAAAAAATGAAACTCGTAAAACGTACCTTGTCATTGGCCATTTGTAAAATGATTTTGTTAAAAACATTCTGATTGTTCACACAAGTACTCTGAAGTTGACATCAAAACGATGCTTGAGTTTCTTATTGACAATATCTGTGATTTTTGGAGACCAAATCTTCCAACAATCTGTTGGAATAACCATGAGTACCAATTGCGCCCCGTTATTAGCAAACCTATTTTTGTATTCATATGAAGCAGAATTTGTCCAAAGTCCTAAACGTGAAAACAAGTAAACAATTACTGTGGCCTTTCACTCGACATTTAGAAATATCGACGACGAATTGTTAATTAACAATGGTAACTTCCATTCTTATGTTGATACGATATATCCCGATGAGCTTGAGATAAAAGATACCACAGAGTCTGACACATCTGTGTCATATTTGGCTATTTTACTTGAAAAAGACGTTAATGGTAATCTAACAACCAAGCTCTATGATAAACGTGATGACTTTAACCTTTCTATCGTCAACTTCCCTTACTTATGCAGCAATATATACCTTCATCTCCATTATAAGGAGTTTATACATCCCAGTTGATTCGATACGCAAGATCATGCTCTACGTATGAACAATTTCTAAAAGGAGGTAAATTATTGACAAACAATTTGATGAGATAAGAATTTCAACTACCTCGTTTAATGGCATCATTTCCTTAGTTCAATGGTCAATACAATGACCTTGTGAGCAAACACAATTTATCATTGAGTCAAATGCTAACTGATGTTTTTCATATTAATTGTAAGTCCATTATTTATACACTGAATTGACGACGGATTTTCCCGTCAATTCCCGGTCATGACAAGGAGCACACAGCGGGTGTGACCGGTCAGCAGGGAATGCTCACTCCTTCATGGCACCTGATCCCACCTCTGATGTTTTGGAGGTTCCTGTTTCCTCTGCTCCTATTTTGTATCGTTTTATGGTATATGATCTTGAATACTCTTCGTTATTTCCATATGTTTATGTAGAAATAGAAATCCAAACTTAACAGTACTTACTTCTTCGAAAGAGAAACATTGATCGTTTTCTTTTAAAAAAAAACTTCCGACACAAAATTTTGTTCCTCACTAATTGAATATATTTTAATAAGCATTATAGAATCTGTTTTTTGTGAGAACAAAAAAATTATGTAGAATCTTTTAAATACTAGTAGAGGTCAAGCCAGAAGTCTTCTCAAAAGATGAGGAACTAACCTCTTTAAAAATAAATCCCTCACCTTTGAATTCAGGGACACAGTTCTAACTATAACACATGTTTTGTATTATTTTTACATATTTGAGATATGTTGTGTATATGAAAAAGTTGATCGTCAATTTGCTAACCAATTTCGATTCTAATATGTGTTTGAGTTTAATTAATCGATAATCAAACGGAGCAGATTCATTTTAAGGAAAAGAGTTGACAAATAAATAATTCTGGTCTGTGCCTCAGTTGAAAATGGTTCTCTTGAGGGGAAAATATTAAATGGTATCCTCATTTACCTTTGCAATCAATATTTATGGATAATTAACCAAATTAGCAGTGCGTAGAAGCAATTTTTCATAGAATGTTAACATGAATAATATTCGTGTCTTTTAAGTGTACATTTAAGTGTAAGCCGCATGACAAATAGCGTACCCGAATATAGTCTACTCTACTCCTCCATGACACCTATATTTTAATGCTCTGTTTTCGCTCTGCTGACAGTTGGCATTATTTCAAAGGGCTTTTAAGCTTGATTACAGTTTGGTTCTCATAGTTCTAACACTTGATAGTTAAAAAAATATTAATACAACACGCATTTATTAGTAAATAAATTAACAAGCTCTCCCTACATGAACATAATCTGTATCATAGCTGAAATTCATGCATAATTTTCTCAGGAAACACAAAACATGAAATACGCAATTATGATTTTACATAAAATTTACATGATCATGGCTTACAGTGTGTGTAAGATTTGCAACATAATTCTGAGTCTTATTTCGAAGTTTATGTTGTAATGATTACAATTTTGAACGTACTTGAAATTACTGACCATGTATCAAACTTGAATAAAGATGTAAATAGTTAAAAGAAATGTACATAAAGATACAATTATTCACAAGTAGAAAGCGTAAGTTTGTTGAGAATATAAATGTGCAAGTAGAAGTTTAATTATAATTGTAAATATAACAAAATATGGCATATATATTTATTACTATACTTAAAGAAAAACCATCAAAATTACAAAAAAGAGATATTCTCAAGAATTTTCTGTGCAATTCTCATAGCTGAATATCATAAATGTTTACTGGGAAACAAACGTTTTACCTTTTAGATATTAGGATTATAGTAGAGCGCCATTTTAATATCTTTGTTCAGTCATTATGAAAAAAAAAAGGATTTATGTAGCTAAAAAAAATACAAGCTAATTTTCCTTTTAGCACTAATCGCTTTAATTCAAGAATTATCCTAATTAATCATCTTCAAGTCCGACAGGGTTCGCAAAAGTTAATTATAAAAATCATCTGGTACGTCGTCCTTGGTAAGACGAAGTATGAAATCGTTAGCCCTTTGCATCATGGTTAGGAGATAGAAGAGGGCTAAGATGTCCTTCTCCAGTGTAGGAATAGCTTCCTTGTGATAGTTTGCCATCGGAAAAACGTGCGTTAATGGAATGTGCATGTATTCAGCAGCTTTTGCACATGTATCTCTAACGTCCTGACTTCGAAAGATATCCTGCAAGCTATGTGTGTTGGAAATGCGAAGCTTATCGACCTTATTGAAAAGAACCATCTGTGGCAAATCTGCAAAACACGAAATGCACTCAAATAAATGAAAACTGAATGAAGTTATGAAAGCATAATAAAATATTACGATATTACATTGTTATAATATGTTTATGTTAGAAATGACTCTAATTCTTGGCCAAAATATTCGCGTTTTACTTCGGTAATGACTAGATGCTAGGGCGTAAAAGAAGTCGAACATGAGTTATCGTTCATATAACGAGTTATCGTTCATAAGATGCGTAATACGTCATCACCAAAGACCTATTCACTCGTACATGGAATATTCCACGTGTTAAAATAAACAGAAATAAAATAAATATTCTTTAATCATATTTATTCGATTGGTAATTTATATTTATTTCATATGTAATTTACAATGGGGTTATTATATATAAATCCGTATGCCGAAAAATGGAAATATCATTATATATAAACAATTTATCAATATAAATTAATCATCAAACATGGATTAATTATAAATAATCGTGGATTGATTTTAATCAAAAATAAAAGGAGTTGAGGTATAGTACTTGATATATTTTCTTTCTATATATTCATTTGTATTTCGGTTAATGCAGTTTGGTTGTAATGTGTATTGCGAATGGAGAATGCACCGAGGGGGGGGGGTATTACCTACTGGAGACGGGCATCTATCGTTAAATCAATTTTTCACTCATGGGAACACTAACAATTGCCGTTGGAAAGCTGCTCGACACTCTGGGTCATTGAGCAGTTAGGGACCTTTTTCGTGCCAGCACCAACAGCGACAGGGAGGGTTGGAGCGGTTGTTTGTCAGAGTTAAGGAGCCCACAACCACACATAAATTATTGAATTATTAAATCTTATGCATATATATTGTAAAGAAAAGGGGGCCTTGGTCCCCTGCACAGTGAGGGACCTTTTTCGTGCCAGCACCAACTGCGACAAGGGACCTCGGTTTATACGGTCTCATTGGAGGACCGGTCTCCACGTCCTTCAGAGGGATTCAAACCTGCAACACAAGGATTATCTCCTTAATCCGCGACTTCAAAGTAGACTTTCTTACTACTATTTCACACGGCGACGCAGATTTCAGTGGCGAATCCAGGAATCTTGAAAAGGGAAAAGGGGGGTGGGAGTGCTGTTGTTTATCAGAGTTAAGAGTTTGTCAGTGTTAAAATATACAGAAATATAATGAATATTTTTTTATACTATTTATTCGATTGGTAAAAGACATTTTATTAAAAATTATTGAATTATTAAATCATATGTATATATTCGACAGAAAAGTGGGCCGGGGGGGGGGGCACTACCTGTAAACTAATCCGCCAGTGTAATTGAATGACTATTATACTGAGGTTGTGAGACAGAAATAATTATCTTCTTATTTTAATTAGAAACTTATACCTATACAACAACCACTAATAAGAAATCTGGTATTGTTTCACATGAATATCCAGGTTAGCAATAAGACTTAATTTCTCACAAAACTCAAGTTTTTTTCCCCCGAGGCATATCCTAACGCAATAGAGCAAGGGATACGTAAATCTACAAAACCTACATTTTTCGCTATTCGACAGTTACTACTTTTCTGGGTCTGGTATACCTGGTATTTCACACTAGGTAATTCGAATTTTTTTTTATGAGATCCAAAGTACAAACATATGACATTATGCTTACTTTATTAATATTTCTTCACTTATTAGGGCAGTGATGTTTGCATAATACTTGTTGTAAAATGTTTTAAAAATAAAAAAAAAATTAATACAACTAATTATAAAGTCCAAATTACTAGATTTCACGTCTTATCTAATGACCATGTATTGAAGGGCAGCCCCGCGAGAATTCCGAAGAATTTAAGTTATAATTTACCTAATAAATGAATGGTCTGATAGTTTAAATCTTGATAGAATTTTGAAGGTGGTGTCAAATAATGCTTCACTGAGAATTGTACAAAACTTTGATTTTTGTCCAATTAATTGCACCTTGAATTTTACATTAATTGAAGTTCTATGGGCTGCACATGTTTTTATTTAAGATATTGTAAAAAGTTATTTGATTTTCAAATATCTTTGTTAATATTTGAATAAACTATATCTTTATTAAGTTATATAAAAAAAAAGACTCCTTTACCGCAGACACTTTGAGAAATAATAAAATTTCTTCTTTTCATCAAATGCAGATAAATGTAACTCTTCATAAACGCTTAAGGTGCAATGTCACACCAACTTTTTATTTTATAGATCTTTGAGTCATCCTTTTTAAACAATGGTTTCAGCACTGAAAGGCTGATATTAGCTCTTGATTATTATTTATATTAATTTTTTGGAGTTTGACCCATTTGTCATGAAAATTTTAAACTTATACTTTGGCCATATCTTTTGAACAGTAGATGCCAAGACATTTATACTTCACATATGTAATCTTTTTTGAAAGACCTTTCATTGGATACCAACAACCTTGATCCTTTGACCTTGACCTTGTAGATTTCCGTACTTGTGAAGAAACTTTAACCTTGGCTATAACTTTTGAACAGTACGGGATAGACTTTCATACTTTATATACATGATCCTTGTGAGAAGTTTCTTCATTGGATACCAAGAACATTGACCCTTTGACCTTTGAGATTGAGCTATTTTTAAAAAGAAAACCTTGACCATAACTTTTAAAGTATTATGGCTAGTGCTTTCATACTTAACATATTTAATGCTTGCGAGAAGTTACTTCATTGGATACCAAGAACATTGACCCTTTGACGTTGGAGTTTGACCTACTTTTTAAAAAAATAACCTTGGTCATAACTTCTGACCGGTTAGGGGCTAGGGCTTTCATACTCTATATAAGAATTCTATGTGGCAAGACCTTTCATTTTGATACCAATTACATTGACATTTTGGCCTTGACCTTAGAGATTGTTGTACTTATTAAAAAAAACTTTAACATTTGCTTACTTTCAAATTTCACAATTGTTTTCCATTGAGAATACCTTACTTTTGGTACCTATTAATTAAATTTGCATTTAAGAAAAGTTTATTCTTGGCTATGTTGCCATACATCAGTGTTACACAAACACATCTTGTTATTTAGGTATTCATATGATGCATTCATTTACAGCAAATTGTTTTAAAAGAAATCATCTAATTTGAATGTAAATAATCATAATCCTACATGTCATTCATTGCTGCTGATTTATTTAAGATTGAAATTATTACCATGATCTTAAAAGGGTTTTCCTACCTACCTGTAGCTTGTACAAGCTAATGATTCGACATCGAACTCTGCAACGTCTTCCCTATTTACGGAGATTTAAAAAATAAGTATAACCTGAAGATATTTCCCAGATCTCAGAGCTCTTCTCACCTACCTGTACCTTGTACCAGATAAGAACGCGGCAAAATATTCGTCATATTCCTACCTGTGTTTCATAGATGCTGATTTATTTTATACTAACATTATTACCATGATCTTACTAGACAACTCCTTACCTGTTATGGAGATTCAAAAGATAGGTTTAACCTGAAGATATGTCCCTGATCTCAAAGCTTTCTCTCACCTACCTGTACCTTGTACCAGATTAGAATACAGTAAAATATTTGTCATAATCCTACCTGTCATTCATACTTGCTGATTTATTTTATGCTGAAATTCTTACCCAGGTCGTACTAGACAACTCCTTACCTGTTATGGAGAATGAAAAGATAGGTTTAACATGAAAATATGTCCCTTATCTCAGAGCTTTCTCTCACCTACCTGTACCTTGTACCAGATAAGAATACGACAAAATTTTCGCCATATTCTAACCCGTGTTTCATAGATGCTGATTTATTTTATACTGACATTATTACCATGATCTTACTAAACCACTCCTTATCTTTTATAGAGATTCAAAAGATAGGTTTAACATGAAGATATGTCCCTGATCTCAGAGCTTTCTCTTACCTACTTGTACCTTGTACTAGATAAGAATACGACCAAAATATTCGTCATATTCCTAACTGTCTTTCATAGATGCTGATTTATTTTATACTGAATTTCTTACCCTGATCTTACTAGGCAACTCCTCACCTTTTATGGATATTTAAAAGATAGGTTTAACATGAAGATATGGCCCTTATCTCAAAGCTTTCTTACACCTACCTGTAATTTGTATCACATAAGAATACCACCGTATATTCGTTGTATTCCTTCCTTTGTTTCGTAGATGCTGATTTATTTTATACTGAAATTCTTACTCTGATCTTACTAGGCAAATCCTAACCTTTTATGGAGATTCAAAAGATAAGTTTAACATGAAGATATGTCCCTGATCTCAGAGCTTTCTCTCACCTACCTGTACCTTGTATCAGATAAGATTAGGGCAAAATATTTGTCATATTCCTATCTGTCATTCATAGTTGCTGATTTATTTTATGCAGAAATTCTTACCCTGGTGTTACTAGACAACTCCTTACCTGTTATGGAGATTCAAAAGATGGGTTGAACATGAAGATATGTCCCTTATCTCAGAGCTTTCTCTCACCTACCTGTACCATATATCAGATAAGAATACGGCAAAATATTGTCATATTCCTACCTGTCATTCATAGATGCTGATTTATTTTATGCTGAAAATCTTACCCTATTACTAGACAACTCCTTACCTGTAATGGAGATTTAAAAGATAAGTTTAACATGAAGATATGTCCCTTATCTCAGAGCTTTTTTACACCTACCTGTACCTTGTTCCAGATAAGAATACGGCCGTATATTCGTTATATTCCTTCCTGTGTTTCATAGATGCTGATTTATTTACCTGTAACTTGTATAAGATAAGATTAGGGCAAACTATTTGTCATATTCCTATCTGTCATTCATAGTTGCTGATTTATTTTATGCATAAATTCTTACCCTGGTCTTAGTAGACTCCTTACCTGTTATGGAGATTCAAAATATAAGTTTAACATGAAGAACTTTGATCTCAGAGCTTTCTCTCACCTACCTGTACCTTGTATCAGATAAGATTAGCGCAAACTATTTGTCATATTCCTATCTGTCATTCATAGTTGCTGATTTATTTTATGCAGAAATTCTTACCCAGGTCTTACTAGGCAACTCCTTACCTGTTATGGAGATTCAAAAGATAGGTTTAACATGAAGATATGGCCCTTATCTCAGAGCTTTCTCTCACCTAACTGTACCTTGTACCAGATAAGAATACGACAAAATATTCCTCATATTCTTACCAGTCTTTCATAGATTCTGAAAATTTTTATTCTGAAATTCTTACCCTGCTCTTACTAGGAAACACCTTACCTTTTATTTAGACTTAAAAAATAAGTTTAACAGGAAGATACGAGGGTTGTCCCAAAATTCCGTAGACAAGCGTTGTTTTGTAGGAACCCTACGTCATATATGAATGAAACTTCGTTTATAGGTTAAACCAACACTATCTAATAAATTTAAGGACAAATATGGAGTAACTACACAAATTATTCCAATTTAAAAGACACATTTCATTGTCTGGTTTAGGAAGGCGGCGCAAACCCAAAAGTTGCAATTAAAATTTGGTATATTATATTTAAAATCCTACGGAAAAGTAATTACTACCCCATATTTTATTGAATGGAAATGAAAATTCTTAATAATGTCTTATAAACTATATTTCCTCAAATTTTGGTGTGTATGCTTTGATAAATATGAATTTTATAACGTTTTATATACATGGGGTTAAAATCCGAATTTTTTAAAAATGGCGGCTGCGGTGGCCCAGGCGGCGCACTGGACTATGATCAAGTGTTTTGATCCTGAATTCACTCTTACAGAAATGTACCAGTCATAAATGTTTGGTAGTTTAGGAAACTTTTTCTCCTCCTTAGTATTTAAAATGACTAAAACGGTTTCTCTATGTATATGTTAATAACAGTAATTAAAATAAAAGACAGGGCTAAGAAAAGGGCAAGAGTTCTATTGTGCAAATCCATAAGAGAAAATTGACAAAAAGCTCGTAGAAATATAGCGTTTTCAAATTATTATTATTTCATACCTGTACATGCATATACTTTGTTTACATATTTTAATGTTCGATCATATCATAGTAATTAAGATATTTTACATTTATAACTATAACCGTTTCGTTTAATTTAAGAATTGATTCTGGTAATTGAAATTTTTTCTCCAAAAATTTGAACCGTTGACATATGTATTTTTTGACGTTGCAGATTGCTCCGGGTGTTAGAGAACTATATCACTTGAAATGTTATTACTCGAAAAGTTTTCAAGTAAACATAATAAAACTTCGTAATTTATCTGCCAAGAACATGCTTTATCCACCCTGAAAATTTTATAAAGATACATTAATATCTTTAAAAGATGTGAGCTCAGTCTACGAAATTTTGGGACAACCCTCGTATGTCCCTTATCTCAGAGCTTTCTCACACCTACCTGTACCTTGTACCAGATAAGAATACGGCCGTATATTCGTTATATTCCTTCCTGTGTTTCATAGATGCTGATTTAATTTATACTAAAATTCTTACTCTGATCTTACTAGGCAACTCCTTACCTTATATGAAGATTCAAAAGATAGGTTTAACATGAAGATATGTTCCTGATCTCAGAGCTTTTTTACACCTACCTGTACCTTGTACCAGATAAGATTAGGGCAAAATATTTGTCATATTCCTATCTGTCATTCATAGTTGCTGATTTATTTCATACTGAAATTCTTAAACTGGTCTTACTAGGCAACTCCTTGTTGTGTTATGTATATACAAAAGAGAGTTTAACATGAAGATATGGCCCTTATCTCAGAGCTTTCTCTCTCCTACCTGTACCTTGTACCACATAAGAATACGGCCAATATATTTGTCATATTCCTACCCGTTATTCATAGTTGCTGATTTTTTTTATGCAGAAATTCTTACCCAGGTCTTACTAGGCAACTCCTTACCTGTTATGGAGACTCAAAAGATAGGTTTAACATGAAGATGTGTCCCTTATCTCAGAGCTTTCTCTCACCTACCCGTACCTTGTACCAGATAAGAACGCGGCAAAATATTTTTCATATTCTTACCCGTGTTTCATAGATGCTGATTATTTTATTCTGACATTTTTATCATGATCTTACTAGACCACCCCCTTCCTTTTATAGAAATTCAAAAAATAGGATTAACATGAAGGTACGTCCCTGATCTCAGAGCTTTCTCTCACCTACCTGTACCTTGTACTAGATAAGAATACAGCAAAAATATTTGTCATATTCCTACCTGTCATTCTTAGTTGCTGATTTATTTAATGCTGAAATTCTTACTTTTATTACTTTCCCATTTCAAATACTCGGGAAACTGTCAAATATTAACCAAATGCCTTGAATTTTTTTTAAAAGATGACAGAATTGATTAAGGAATGGAATAAGGATAATTTTCATCCTAATCGTTTGTATTGAAAACTTTTATTACGAATTAATTCTTATGTCTTCTCTAATATAACCTTGCTATTTTTACCGTGCGCCGTAGGACAATACCTTGTGCACATTCAAGCAGAAAAAAATCTTTATTTTTGTTTATATATTATAAAAAACATTATGATTCACCTAAATATTATGAATAAACATTTACTGAAAATTTCAGCCTAGTGCGCCCATTACTTTTCGAGAAAAACGCTTTGTCCACGATTTTATGGGACAACCATCGTATATTAATTTTTTGGAGTTTGACCCATTTATCATGAAAATTTTAAACTTATTCTTTGGCCATATCTATTGAACAGTAGATGCCAAGACATTTATACTTCACATTTGTAATCTTTTTTGAAAGACCTTTCATTAGATACTAACAGCCTTGATCCTTTGACCTTGACCTTGTAGATTTCCGTACTTGTGAAGAAACTTTAACCTTGGCTATAACTTTTGAACGGTAGGGGATAGGACTTTCATACTTCATATACATGATCCTTGTGAGAAGTTACTGAATTGGATACCAAGAACTTTGACCCTTTGACCTTTGAGATTGAGCTACTTTAAAAAAGAAAACCTTGACCATAACTTTTAAAGTATTATGGCTAGTGCTTTCATACTTAACATATTTAATGCTTGTGATAAGTTACTTCATTGGATACCAAGAACATTGACCCTTTGACGTTGGAGTTTGACCTACTTTTTAAAAAAATAACCTTGGTCATAACTTCTGACCGGTTAGGGCTAGGGCTTTCATACTATATATAAGAATTCTATGTGGCAAGACCTTTCATTTTGATACCAATTACATTGACATTTTGGCCTTGATCTGAGAGATTTTTGTACAAATTAAAAAAAACTTTAACATTTGCTTACTATCAAATTTCACAATTGTTTTCCATTGAGAATACCTTACTTTTGGTACCTATTAATTAAATTTGCATTTAAGAAAAGTTTAATCTTTGCTATGTTGCCATACATCAGTGTTACACAAACACATCTTGTTTATTAGGTATTCATATGATGCATTCATTTACAGCAAATTGTTTTAAAAGAAATCATGTAATTTGAATGTAAATAATCATAATCGTACATGTCATTCATTGCTGCTGATTTATTTAAGATTGAAATTATTACCATGATCTTAAAAGGGTTTTCCTACCTACCTGTAGCTTGTACAAGCTAATAATTCGACATCGAACTCGACAACGTCTTACCTATTTACGGAGATTTAAAAAAAATGAGTATAACCTGAAGATATGTCCCAGATCTCAGAGCTTTTCTCACCTACCTGTACCTTGTACCAGATAAGAACGCGGCAAAATATTCGTCATATTCCTACCTGTGTTTCATAGATGCTGATTTATTTTACACTGACATTATTACCATGATCTTACTAGACAACTCCTTACCTGTTATGGAGATTCAAAAGATAGATTTAACATGAAGATATGTCCCTGATCTCAGAGCTTGCTCTCACCTACCTGTACCTTGTACCAGATTAGAATACAGTAAAATATTTGTCAAAATCCTACCTGTCATTCATAGTTGCTGATTTATTTTATGCTGAAATCCTTACCTTTTATATAGACTCAAAAGATAGGTTTAACATGAAGATGTGTCCCTTATCTCAGAGCTTTCTCTCACCTACCCGTACCTTGTACCAGATAAGAACGCGGCAAAATATTTGTCATATTCTTACCCGTGTTTCATAGATGCTGATTTATTTTATACTGACATTATTAGCATGATCTTACTAGACCACTCCTTCCTTTTATAGAAATTCAAAAAATAGGATTAACATGAAGATACGTCCCTGATCTCAGAGATTTCTCTCACCTACCTGTACCTTGTACTAGATAAGAATACAGCAAAAATATTTGTCATATTCCTACCTGTCATTCTTAGTTGCTGATTTATTTAATGCTGAAATTCTTACCCAGGTCTTACTAGGCAACTCCTTACCTGTTTTGGAGATTCAAAAAACAGTTTTAACATGAAGATATGTCCCTTATCTCAGAGCTTTCTCTCACCTACCTGTACCTTGTACTAGATAAGAATACAGCAAAAATATTTGTCACATAATTCTACCTGTCATTCTTAGTTGCTGATTTATCTAATGCTGAAATTCTTACCCAGGTCTTACTAGGCAACTCCTTACCTGTTTTGGAGATTCAAAAAACAGTTTTAACATGAAGATATGTCCCTTATCTCAGAGCTTTCTCTCACCTACCTGTACCTTGTACCAGATAAGAATATGACAAAATATTCGTCATATTCTTACCCGTCTTTCATAGATTCTGATTTATTTTATACTGAAATTCTTACCCTGCTCTTACTATGCAACACCTTACCTTTTATATAGACTCAAAAGATAGGTTTAACATGAAGATATGTCCCTTATCTCAGAGCTCTCTCTCACCTACCTGTACCTTCTTCCTGATAAGAATAAGACAAAATATTTGTTATATTCCTAACTGTGTTTCATGGATGCTGATTTATTTTATACTGATATTATTACCATGATCTGATTAGACCACTCCTTACCTTTTATAGAAATTCAAAAATAGGTTTAACATGAAGATATGGCCCTTATATCAGAGCTTTCTCTCACTTACCTGTGCCTTGTACCAGATAAGAATACGGCAAAATATTCGTCATATTCCTGCCTGTTTTTCATAGTTGATGATCTATATTATGCTGAAAATCTGACCCTGGTCTTAGAAGGCCACTCCTTACCTGTTATGTTGATTCAAAAGATATGTTTCACATGAAGATATGTCCCTTATCTCAGAGCTTTCTCCCACCTACCTGTACCTTGTACCAAATAATAATAAGAAATTCTTACCCTGGTCTTACCAGGCAACTCCTTGCCTGAATTTACCTTTTCATTTTTTAATTGTTATAATTATTATTGAATTAAATAACTTCTGTATTTATTAGGAAATTTATTTGTCTGTTTATTTTTTTTAATACATCCTTTTCTTCATAAATTAATTATTTTAATGAGTAATTAATTTTTCCATTTATTAATTAATTAATTATGGTTTTTGCAGTATTTTTAATGATTAAGTAAATGTTTGATTTAATGATAAATAATCATTTATATATTTATCTTATTTATTCCTTTTTATTATTATTCTTTTAAGATTAATTAAATAATTTATTCATCATTTTAGTTATCTTTTTGTTTATTTTGCTACTTTCTTATCTTTTGTTTAATTTATTTATTTATGTATTAATTTATTATTTATTTATTATTTTATTTATTAATTCATTCCTTCATTTTTACATTTTTTTGTTTTAGACAGGTTCTGTTTATATATTGCTAGGTTTTATGTTCCCATCACCAGGGTTTGTATACCCCATCACCAGGGTCTATATATCCATCACCAGGGTGAATATTACCTATCACCAGGGTTTGTATACCCTTCACAAGAGTCTGTATACCCATCACAAGGGTTTGTATACCCATCATTAGGGTCTGTATACCAATCATCAGGGTCTGTATTATCTATCACCAAGGTCGGTATACCCATTACCAGGGTCTATATACCCATCACCAGGGTCTGTATTACCAATCACCTGGGTCGGTATACCCATCACCAGGGTCTGTATAACCCATCACCAGGGTCTGTATTACCCATGACCATGGTCTGTATTACCCATCACCAGGGTCTGTATACCCATCACCAGGGTCTGTATACCCATCACCATGGTCTGTATTACCCATCACCAGGGTCGGTATACCCATCACCTGGGTCTGCATAACCCATAACCAGGGTCTGCATAACCCATCACCAGGGTCTGTATACCCCTCAACAGGGTATGTGTTATACCCATCACCAGGGTCTGTATACCGAAGACTTTTTTCTCGTTATGAACAAGGGTCTATCACAACAGTCTGTATTTACATGGGTTTGGTTTTGATATCACTAAGAGTATGTGCATCGCAGAGGGTCCGTAAATCATCAAGGGTCTCAGTATCAACAAGGGTCAATGACTCTATGTATCACGCAGAGTCTTTATCACTAAGGTCTTGTGTATCACTAATATTACGGTATCACCAAGGGTATGTGTATCATTAAGGGTCTGTGTGCTACCAACAAAAGTGTCTATCACCAACAATCTATGTATCAGTAAGGGTCTATGTATCACCAAGGGTATGTGCATCATAAAGTGTCTGTCAATAACCAGGGGTCTGTGTTTCAACAAGGGTTTCTATCACCAGGGGTACTGTATGTTTATCACCAAGGGTCCATGTAACACCAAGGGCCTATTCATCACCTATTCAATGTATCTCCAAGGGTCTATGTATCACCATGATTATGTGTATCGTCAAGATTATGTGTATCACCAAGGGTAAATGTATCTCCAAAGGTCTATGTATCACAAAGATTATGTGTATCACAAAGGGTATTTGTATCATAAAGGGTCTGTGTTCTACCAGGGGTCTATGTATCACAAGTGGTCTATGTATTGTCAAGGGTCTTTTTATCACCAAGGGTATATGTATTACCTAGGGTCTGTGTATCACGAAGTGTCGGTGTATTAGCTAGGGTCTGTGTATCACCAGAGGTATGTGTATCACCTAGGGTATGGGTATCCCCTAAGGTCTATGTATCACCAGTGGTCTTTGTATCACCAAAGGTCTGTGTATCACCAAGGGTCTATGTATTATTGAGGGTATGTGTATTACCAAGGGTATATGTATAACCTAAGGTCTGTGTATCAACTAGGGTCTGTGTATCACCAAAGGTCTATGTATCACATAGGGTCTGTGTATCACCGGTGGTCTATGTATCATCAAGGGTCTATGTATCACCTAGGGTCTTTATCAACAAGAATCTGTTTCACTAAGGGTATTTATTTATGTCACTAAGGGTCTGTATTACCAAGGATATGTGTATCACCAAGGGTTTGTGTATTAGCGAGGGTCTGTGCACCTTTGTCCATCAGCAGGGCTTGATTACCAATCATAAGAGTGTGTATGTTTGTTGCATAAGCCTGAATAGCCATGTCAAGGAAATCTTTATTTTTGCAGGGTTTTATTGCATTATTTTGTAGGCCTATATGGTGTCTAACATAATTTGCATTTTAAAAATGAAATCCAATATTAAGAAGGTCTGTGGATGTGTTTAGTAAAGTTAACCTCTTGTAGAGAAGGCATGATAGAATTGTATAATGAAATACATGTATATCGATTTTCTTATGATAAAAATTTCTTGATACTAAAATTGATCTTATTTACTTTTTAAATTGAAGTGTAAGCCTGTTAAAAAGGATTCAAAGGACATTCAAATTAACTTAAAACGATGGGCAAAGAGTTTTATTTATGTGGATTGTGGAAATATCTTTGCATTGTTAATGTGAATCATGATGTATTTTGATTCCTCTTTTGGATAAATTGAGATAAATTTTATTAACAAAATATTTATTTATACCTTAGTCCACTACTCGATTACTTTATTCGAATGATAGTTGAATATTTGGAACATTTGACGGAAATAAAATTTTAAAAATTCAGATTTCACTTGTACATAATGAGTTATATTTATAACAAAAACCCCCTTACCTGCATTTATAAAAAGTAACATGAAATATCTATGTGTATGTTGCACATAGATGTTAAGAGGCACCTAACGTATTGACAAGGCACGTTACATGAGGGGGGAGGGTTGCCCCCTTCCCCCTGTTTTCTAAACGCATCATTTAACTTTTGAACAAATTCATCGAAAGGTCGACTCCCTATACTTTTGAGAAGATCGGACTCTCATATTCAACAAATGAATTATCTATTTCAAACCGTTTATGAATACTTTATTTTTTATCTTATGATAATGTTTAATTTTCATACACTTATTATACCCGGTAAATCAAAAGCGGCTAAGGGTAAGAATAACAATTTTATACGTAATTTTAATTGGGCGATTGTGGCCGGTGTCAACCCTTTCCTGTCTCAAACAAGCTGACAATAGCCAGCAGTTGTTCTTTCAGCAACAAGGCCGGCTAAGAATTACTAGTGCCCTGACCAAAGTATAATTCACCTGTGTAATACCTGTGACAAAACTATTAGGAGTCCAATTTATTTTGCATATGATCTTTGACCTTGACATTTGCCCTAAACAAAACTTTAATCTCGGCCAAAGCTTTGCACCTGATGAGACAGGTCTTTTACATCTTCATGTGAAAAGATTTGACAAATGAACTTTGCCATAGACGACTGCATCCCATCAAAAATTACAGACATTGCATATCATTTCCCTGCAGCAAAACTACACTTTGGTTTTCTGCTTGACAAAATTTCATTATTCAGAATTTGTAGAGTTTGTAGAAGGCATCTATTTTGGCACTTTTGTTCTACTCTCATAAACCTTGACATCGAACATAAATAAAATTTGAATTTTCTGTTGGTCGATCTACTTTTATGAGGATTTCTACCATTGCACACTTCATTAATTATGAAGAGATGTATATGTTCAGATTTTTTGTGGAACAAATGAACAACATGATGGAATTTTATGACTGCTTCCCATTTATGAAACAGATGAATCAAGATACATAATGACTGAAATTTACAATGTTAAAATATCTCCACATAACAAAAAAATCTTTGTCTATTGATATAAAGTTCAATGCCCTTTGCTTCCCCTTAAAAGGATCAACTACAAAATAAAAAAAGGTATGCTATAACGACAACATAAAATAATAACTTTAAATCAATAAATTTTAATTTCAAGAAAATCATTATAGTTCATTATACAATTCGATCAGGCCTATTCTACAAGATGTTAACCTTGTAACTGAACACACCCAAAGACATCCTTAAAATTAATTGGATTTCATTTTGATAATGCAAAAAATGTTGGACACCCTGCAGAAAATAAGGGTACTTCGACCCCGCAAGAGGGAAAATCCTTAATATGGCTGTTCAGACTTATGTTATAAGTACAGTGTATACACACTCTTCTAATGATCATTGCTGATGGACAAAAAGTTCACAAACCCTTGGTGATACACAGACCCTTGGTGATACATAGACCCTTGGTGATTGACAGACCCTAGGTGATACACAGACCCTTTGTGATACATAGACCCTTTGTGATACACAGAACCTAGGTGATACACAGACCCAAGGTGATACATGGACCCTTGGTGATACATAGATCCTAGGTGTTCCATAGGCCCTTTGTGATACATTGACCCTAGGTGTTCCATAGACCCTAGTGATACATAGACCCTAGAAGAAAACCCTTGGTGGTATACAGATCCGTGGTGATACAAAGACCTCAGGTGGTACACAAACCCTTTTTGATACACAGACCCTAGGTGATACACAGACCCAAGATGATACATATACCTTAGGTGATACATAGACCCTTGGTAATACAGAGACCCTTGGTGATACATTGACCCTTGGTGACACACAGACCCTTGGTAATACAGAGACTCTTGGTAATACATTGACCCTTGGTGACAAATAGACCCTAGGTGATACAAACAAGAACTTGGTGATACACATAACCTTCGTGACACAGTCCCTTGGTGATACACATACCGTTGGTGTAACACAGGGCATTGATAATATACATACTTTTTATGAAACATAGACCCTTGGTGACAAAGACCCTTTGTGATACATAGAGTCATAGACCCTTGTTGATACTGAGACCCTTGACAGACTCTCTGCGATGCACATACTCTTGGTTATATTAAAAACCAAATCCTTGCAAATACAGACTCTTTCTGACACACCATTGTTAATATAGAGAAAAGTGATCAATTTACAGAGACTGGTAATAATTTGTATACCCTGGTACGTGACAGGTAATACCTATCCTATATATAAATATACAAACCTTGATGATTGGTAATAATAGCGGTAATGACTCTAGTGATGGGTATATAGAACCTGTTGAGTGGTATTCAAACCCTGGTGATGGGTATAAAGACCCTGGTGATGGGTATACAGACTCTGGTGATGGGTATACCAACCCTGGTGATGGGTATATAGACCCTGGTGATGGGTATACAGACTCTGGTGATGGCTATACAAACCCTATTGATAGATACTATAGACCCTAATGATGGGTATATAGACCCTGGTGATTAGTATACAAACCCTGGTTATGAGTATATAGACCCTGGTGATGGGTATATAGACCCTAGTGATGGGTAATAAAGACCCTGTCGATGGGTATGTAGACCCTGGTGATGGGTATATAGACCCTGGTGAGGGGTATACAAACCCTGGTGATAGGTATATAGACCCTGGTGATGGTGATGGGTAATACAAACCCTGGCAATGGGTATATAAACCCTGGTGATGTGTATATAGATCCTGGTGATGGGTATATAGACCCTGGTGCTGGGTAATACATACCCTAGCGATGGGTATATAGGCCCTGGCGATGGGTATATAGACCTTGGAGATGGGCAAACAAACCCTGGTGATAGATAATATGGACCCTGGTGATGGTTATATAGACCCTGGTGATTGGTATACCAACCCTGGTGATGGTTATACCAACCCTGGTGATGGGTATGCAGACCCTGGTGATGGGTATACAAACCCTTGTGATGGGAACATAAACCCGGCAATACATAAACAGAACCTGTTTATACAAAAAATATGAATATATAAATAAATAAAACAAAAGATAAGTAAATAACAAAATAAATAAAAAGATACTGTAGATTGGCAAATAATCACGATGGTTTTGATTTCGCTATGTTCGCGATTAATCATTTTTCAGCGATATTATACCCATCGTGAATGTCATAATTAGTTTTTAGAAACGTTTGAATGCTTATAGGATATTCTGAATTTATTTCTTGCATCGTAAAAATAAAACCATCGCGATTGGTACTTTTTGAGAAATCGTGAAATTTTAACACCGTGGAATTAAAACGATTTACAGTAATTAAAATAGTAAAAAAATTATTTTTTCTAATTTTAAAAGAATAATAAAAAAGGAATAAATATGATAAAAAAATAAATTATTTATAAGAAAATCAAACATTTACTTAATTATTTGAAATAATAAAAAACCTTAATTAATAAATAGAAGAATTAATTACTCATAAGAATAAAAATGAAGAAAAGAATATATTCATAAATAAACAGACAAATAAATTTTCTAATGAATGAATAAGTTACTTAGTTTATTGATAATTATTACAATTAAAAATAAATAGTTCAATTAAGGTAAGGAGTTCCCTAGTAAGACCAGGATAAGAATTTCAGTGTAAAATAAATCAGCATCTATGAAAGACAGGTAAGAATATGACGAATATTTTGTCGTATTCTTATCTGGTACAAGGTACAGGTAGGTGAGAGAAAGCTCTGAGATCAGGGACATATCTTCATGTTAATCCTACCTTTTGATTCTATATCACAGGTAAGAAGTTGCCTAGTAAGACCTGGGTCAGATTTTCAACAAAATATAGATTAGCAACTATGAAAGACGGGTAGGAAAATGACGAATTTTTTGCCGTATTCTTATCTGGTACAAGATACAGGTAGGTGAGAGAAAGCTCTGAGATCAGGGACATATCTTTATGTTAAACCTATCTTATGAATCTCTCTAACAGGTAAGAAGTTGTCTAGTAAGATCAAGGTCATAATTTCAGTTTAAAATAAATAAGCATCCATGAAACACAGTTAGGAATATAACGAATATTTTGTCGTATTCTTATCTGGTACAAGGTACAGATAGGTGAGAGAAAGCTCTGAGATAAGGGACATATCTTCATGTTAAACCTATCTTTTGAATCTCCATAAAGGTTAAGGAGTTGCCTAGTAAGACCAGGGTAAGAATATCGGTATAAAATAAATCAGCATCTATGAAAGACGGGTAAGAATATAACGAATATACGGCGGTATTCTTATCTGATATAAGGTACAGGTAGGTGAGAGAAAGCTCTGAGATCAGGGACTTATCTTCATGTTAATCCTACCTTTGGAATATATCTAACAAGTAAGGAGTTACCTTTTAAGACCTGGGCCAGATTTTCAACAAAATATAGATCAGCATCTATGAAAGACGGGTAAGAATATGACGAATTTTTTGCTGTATTCTTATCTGGTACAAGGTACAGGTAGGTGAGAGAAAGCTCTGAGATAATGGACATATCTTCATGTTAATCCTACCTTTTGAATCTATATAACAAGTAAGGAGTTACCTTTTAAGACCTGGGTCAGATTTTCAACAAAATATAGATCAGTAACTATGAAAGACGGGTAGGAATATGACGAATTTTTGCTGTATTCTTATCTGATACAAAGTACAGGTAGGTGAGAGAAAGCTCTGAGATCAGGGACATATCTTCATGTTAATCCTACCTTTTGAATCTATATAACAAGTAAGGAGTTACCTTTTAAGACCTGGGCCAGATTTTCAACAAAATATAGATCAGCATCTATGAAAGACGGGTAAGAGTATGACGAATTTTTTGCTGTATTCTTATCTGGTACAAGGTACAGGTAGGTGAGAGAAAGCTCTGAGATCAGGAGCATATCTTCATGTTAAACCTATCTTTTGAATCTCCATACAAGGTTAGGAGTTGCCTAGAAAGACGAGGGTAAGAATTTCGGTATAAAATAAATCAGCATCTATGAAAGACGGGTAAGAATATAACGAATTTTTTGTCGTATTCTTATCTTATTCAAGGTACAGGTAGGTGAGAGAAAGCTCTGAGTTCAGGGACATATCTTCATGTTAATCCTACCTTTTGAATCTATATAACAAGTTAGGAGTTACCTTTTAAGACCAGGTTCAGATTTTCAACAAAATATAGATCAGCAACTACTAAAGACGGGTAGGAATATGACGAATTTTTTGACGTATTCTTATCTGGTACAAGGTACAGGTAGGTAAGAGAGAGCTCTGAGATAAGGGACATGTCTTCATGTTAAACCTATCGTTTGAATCTCCATAAATGGTAAGGAGTTGCCTAGTAAGAACTGGGTAAGAATTTCAGCATTAAATAAATCAGTAACTATGAATGACAGGTAGGATTATGACAAATATTTTACTGTATTCTAATCTGGTACAAGGTACAGGAAGGTGAGAGAAAGCTCTGAGATTAGGGACATATCTTCATGTTAATCCTATCTTTTGAATCTATATAACAGGTCAGGTGTTGCCTTCTAAGACCAGGGTCAGATTTTCAGCATAATATAGATCATCAACTATGAAAAACAGGCAGGAATATGACGAATATTTTGCCGTATTCTTATCTGGTACAAGGCACATGTAGGTGAGAGAAAGCTCTGATATAAGGGCCATATCTTCATGTTAAACCTATTTTTGAATTTCTATAAAAGGTAAGGAGTGGTCTAATCAGATCATGGTAATAATATCAGTATAAAATAAATCAGCATCCATGAAACACAGTTAGGAATATAACAAATATTTTGTCTTATTCTTATCAGGTAGAAGGTACAGGTAGGTGAGAGAGAGCTCTGAGATAAGGGACATATCTTCATGTTAAACCTATCTTTTGAGTCTATATAAAAGGTAAGGTGTTGCATAGTAAGAGCAGGGTAAGAATTTCAGTATAAAATAAATCAGAATCTATGAAAGACGGGTAAGAATATGACGAATATTTTGTCATATTCTTATCTGGTACAAGGTACAGGTAGGTGAGAGAAAGCTCTGAGATAAGGGACATATCTTCATGTTAAAACTGTTTTTTGAATCTCCAAAACAGGTAAGGAGTTGCCTAGTAAGACCTGGGTAAGAATTTCAGCATTAGATAAATCAGCAACTAAGAATGACAGGTAGAATTATGTGACAAATATTTTTGCTGTATTCTTATCTAGTACAAGGTACAGGTAGGTGAGAGAAAGCTCTGAGATAAGGGACATATCTTCATGTTAAAACTGTTTTTTGAATCTCCAAAACAGGTAAGGAGTTGCCTAGTAAGACCTGGGTAAGAATTTCAGCATTA
>PRKT01000071.1:1368217-1427102 GCA_003671525.1 Saccostrea glomerata
CCCCCCCCCCCCCCCCCACCCCCCTTTTCCGTTTTCAAGATTCCTGGATTCGCCACTGAGATCTGCGTCGCCGTCTGAAATAGTAGCAAGAAAGTCTACTTTGAAGTCGCGGATTAAGGAGATAATCCTTGTGTTGCAGGTTTGAATCCCTCTGAAGGACGTGGAGACCCGTCCTCCAATGAGACCGTATAAACCGAGGTCCCTTGTCGCAGTTGGTGCTGGCACGAAAAAGGTCCCTCACTGTGCAGGGGACCAAGGCCCCCTTTTCTTTACAATATATGCATAAGATTTAATAATTCAATAATTTTAGTGTGGTTGTGGGCTCCTTAACTCTGACAAACAACCGCTCAACCCCTCCCTGTCGCTGTTGGTGCTGGCACGAAAAAGGTCCCTAACTGCTCAATGACCCAGGGTGTCGAGCAGCTTTCCAACGGCAATTGTTAGTGTTCCCATGAGTGAAAAATTGAAGCAAGGATCCTAAGGCAGCATTTAAACACGTTTGGTTTTCGTTTCTTACACGACCACATTTAACGATAGATGCCTGTCTCCAGTAGGTAATACCCCCCCCCCCCCCCCCCCCCCCTCTCTGTGCATTCTCCATTCGCAATACACATAACAACCAAACTGCATTAACCGAAATACAATAAATATATAGAAATAAAATATATCAAGTACTATACCTCAACTTCTTTTATTTTTCATTAAAATCAATCCACGATTATCTATAATTAATCCATGTTTGATGATTAATTTATATTGATAAATTGTTTATATATATTGACATTTCCATTTTTCGGCATAAGGATTTAATAGATATATAATAACCCCATTGTAAATTACATATGAAATAAATATAGGATCTCCAATGATTTGTAGTTGGATATGATTTTTATCCAACGAGTTGTGTGATTTTTATCCCCGAGCCTTGGCGAGGGGATAAAAACACACAACGAGTTGGATAAAAATCATATCCAACTACAAAACATGGGAGATTCTTTTTATCCCATGTTTAATACTTCACAACCGATGTTTAACACTGTTTTATATAGGACTCTGCTATATTTTACTACCTCACGCTAACGCAGAAACCATTGTGACGTCATAACTGCACTTAAGTGTGGGATATGAAAACGATATCCCATGAGCTATATCCACGGGATAAAGGTTCAAACATGGGATAAATATAAATTACCAATCGAATAAATATGATTAAAGAATATTTATTTTATTTCTGTTTATTTTAACACATGTGAATATTCCATGTACGAGTGAATAGGTCTCTATGATGACGTATTACGCATCTTATGAACGATAATTCGTTATATGAACGATAACTCATGTTCGACTTCTTTTACGCCATAGCATCTAGTCATTACCTTTACTTCGTTGGGTCAGTTTACGCTTTATAACCCGCAAAAGGGGTTAAAAAATGTGTAACTTACCAAGAATTAGATTCATTCCTTATAATTTAATTTTGAAATCTTAAACAACCGTGGGTGTGAATTTAATTGCTTTTTATTCGTTCAAATGCCACTTAATAATACAACCGTAGTAACGGAAGTGATAAAACGTGAGGGAGGTAAAAACTGATATATAGGCGTAGAAGCCATGAAATGTTTTGTGTTCCGTTTGGATATTTACCAATCAGAGGCTAAAATAAAAACAAAATTAAATTATGAACACATAAGAAAAAGCCTTTTCTTTAAATTCCTTATGAAATCAATATTTTACTAACAAAAAAAAAAAAAAAACAAAAAAAACAAAAAAACAATTGAAACAAACATACAAATAGAATAAGAATTATAAGAATTATATAACAATAAGAATAATAAGAAATATCACCATTGTGAAAGGAACCTACATTTAACTGCATGTAATACTCTTCCTTTTATGTAAGGAACACTTTACTCACTGGAAAAGGGATTTTTTGGGGGTCTGTCGATAACCTGCTTATTTTTCTCTTTCTGAGTTTATCAGATACAAATTCAGATTGTCTGACCATTTTTTATAAATCTAGACAGACGTTTATGAAAAAGGTATTTTCATGAAGCCTTCAATGTCTATATCATTTTAATCCTGACTGTATAGAAATCTGAGAAATGGGATATTTATATTACATATATGTGCGTGAATGAAAGTACTAAAGTCTTACGCTATTTTGCTAGGTTTTCCCTAACGTATCGTAATTGTTCTTCAGTTTTGTGATCTGTCAGCTGTTCGGTAGGATTTTCAGCGTTGGCAACATACACAACACAGTGCATGCGGTCCTTAGTTTCTGGGTGTTTTCTATAACAAGCATCATCTTCGTCTATAGGAGCCACCGGATTGATCTTTAATGTATGTAATATAACATGAAAAATCGATATACTAGTATTAATTACATGCACTTAAATTCCGGGATATGTTACATGTAGTACTTAGTAACAACCTTGTATCAGCTTTTAACACGTCCTTCAACGATTGCTCTGATGTCCTCTGTTGGAACTCCATATTCAACATTCAGTCCCCTACAATCAAATAATCGCAGCGGGAGAATCTTGCCCTCCTTTGTTTTTATTGGAATCGCTTCCAACTGTAATGGATATAGCAAAGGAATTAACCTCATTTAAAAAAAAATGCATCATTTAAGATAAGAGAGAATAAAAAACACCTCAAAGCATTGTTATAGCACTGTTGAGCAATTGTAAAGAATCATTGCACAATTAAATAAGTAAATATTGCTTGAAAAAGCAAGATGTGAGTGATGAAATATAACCAAGTATTTGAATGCAAAGAATATTGAAAAGCATATCTTGTTTTAAATTAAATTTTATTAAATATTATTCTGTAAAATATTACTAGAATAGATTTAGCTAAGGAATTGAATGATTTAAGAGTATTTATTTAATATTAGTCCTGGCAATACACTAGCCTTCAGTGTAAAATAAAGATTTTCACAGAAATAATAAAGGAAAATTGCAGCTGTGGTTACACTTCTACTACTACTTTGGTAGATCAGGCTTGATGTCACCAGTCTGTCTTCATTTATTATGGCAGTTAAGCAGGTATTGAAAAAAGACGATTTTCCAGAAGCTGCTTGTCCAAGGAGTAAAATATTGAAATATTTTATGCCACCAGCTGGTTTTATTGTATTTATTTTCTGCAGAAGTTCCTCTTGAAACTAGAAAATAAGAAAGGCAAAGTTACAGTAATTACTGAGTATGTTCCCCAAACGAAGTTGGGGAACATATTGCTTTTACTCTGTTTCTTATTATTCTTATTATTAAGGTCTTCCGTCTTCATCGGAAGACCTTCGACGGAAGACCTTCTTGTTATACTTCGGTTTCTTTTTCACTTTTTTCTAAGGTCTTTCGTCTTCACGAAAGACCTTCTAGTGATTCTACTGTTTCTTCTTATTGATATTTTTCATTTTTATTTTTATGACTTTTTCAAGTCGCGAAAACTACTCAATAAATTACATCCAAATTTTCGGGAATCATGTGTTGTGTCATGCCACTTTGAAATATGAAATAAAATTGGAAAAATTCACTTCCGGTCACGAATTATTGCGAATTTTCATTTTTTCCACTAAAAATCTAGTCCGTGAATGTTTTCAAAACCTATAAAAGGTAGGACGCTTAAACTTTCAGGTGTGATAGAAGGTGATTAGTCAATGTGTGCCGTCGCCACTTCTGGTCGTCACAGGAAGTGCTTGAAAATGGGTATTTTTTAAAAAAAAAAAAAAACGTTTTGTTTTTAAATCTTTTTCATTGATAATATAAATTTAATAGAGACACTATTGAGAATGCTAAATATGTTATTTGATTTAGAATTAAAAAACCAACCTTGAGATATTTGCATTTTTAAATTTGTAGCGGTGGTTCCCGGTGGCGTAATGGTTAGCGCATTGAATCTTCACACTGGCGACCCGGGTTCAATCCCCCATGTATTCGAATTTTTAAGGTCTTCCGTTTCCAACGGAAGACCTTCTACTGATTCTGTTGGTAAAGATTATTATTCTTTTTTTTTTCTTCTACTTCCTAGACGCCAACTTGACACTAGGAAGTCCCAGAGCAGTCCCACAGCAGTTACAGAGCGGTCCAAGCAGTCCCAGCGGTCCCCGAGAGCAGTCCAAGCAGTGCCAGAAAGCAGTCCCAGCTGTCCCAGTGGGCGGAATATATTAATTTAATGGGCAAAGCTAACCCAGAAATGAGATTTGCAATAAACAATCATGGAACTATATAAGGCAGTAGAAATTAATTCTGGGTAGTATGCTAGGAATACTTACATGTATGCAAATTTCATTTATGAACGGCACGCACATAGAAACAAATTTAAAGTAATATACGCTATAACGTGCGCCATTTTAAAATACGGCTGGAAATTTATGTATTTTGTTTACCAATAAAAGTTACGAAAATGCTGTAAATTACACCATTTAAATAAAATTCGTTATAAAGTTATCAAATTATAATTATTTATTATCCTGCAAGGAGATTAATGTCTATTTTTAAGTAAATCCACCACGTGACGCCGTCGCTACTTTTAGATTGATAAACAAACACAGCGTCAAGAAAACGAGTTAAGCCCTTTGAGATACAACTCACTTTTGACATGGATGGCGTGTTATTATTAATATAACTTATCTTTAAATGTAATCAGTATCAACCATCTATACACTCTTATGACGCATATTAACCTTTTATTAATAATCGTTGTCAAAATGCAACGTGCCTCGTTGTCTATAATTTCCCGTGGACATACGTGTCTATATTTAGACCTACTGTTTACGCACTTCCTTTATCAATATTCATGAAAAGACTGAATTCTTGATTGCAGATATTGCTTTAATGTTCTGTTATTACAACGAGTTTTATAGTTAAATCTTGTGGAAATATTATTTTTTCATTACACTTCAAATCATTTAATCATTTTGTTTCACATACAAATCGGCATCCATACGGCGTATATTACTTCAAAGAATATTTATTGAATGAAGAAGGCTTTAACACGTACATGTATGAATTAAACTGGACATGAATATTTCATCATGATTATCAGGTATATTAATAATTCAATGTAAATCGCAAGAATGGAACCCTCTGATTATGTTCAAAATTAAATTATCCTGAAAGAAATCATACAAATTTCATTTATCAATTTTATTTGTACATTACATACCGGTAGATCCGCCGAAATATGGTAGATCCGCCGAAACATGGCTGAAAAATTGCCGACTCGGCGTTAAACAATATACAATCAATCAATCATACCGGTAGATTGAAATTAGGGTCATTGTTGACCAGCATGTTCAATGATGTGAAACGCTGATACGTATACCAAAATAACACGCTGATTTTCCGTCCTAAGGCGATTAAAACCGCGGGGTTGATACCATTTTATAAACATTAATCGGCCAGGTAAACACAAGCAAAACAAAAAAAAAGAAACTAGAGGTACTGTGAGCAATGGGCTCACTAAATGATACCCCCCGCCTCCCATATGAATATAATGGCAGTGTCCATGTTTTGCTCTGGAAAATCAAAAATATATGTCAGATCAAAAAGTAAAATAGGAGGTGCACAATGGCAATATGTAATTAAGAATCTGTGAAAGTTTAATTAAATTTCCTTTAGTGGTATGAAAGGAGTTGCGGATAAGAGATGGATACCCCAAAGCGTAACAGACGGACGGACGGACGGAAATTCCGATTACTATATACCCTCCCACTTTCGAGCGGGTAGTATAATAAATCACAATTCTCGGTATTTTCAACTGTTTATTTATAAAATAAATGATCTCTTTTGATAATTTCTTTATATATTAAAAACTACCTGTAAATCATTAATAAATTCCCCAATGATTATTCACATTGTTTCACATTGTTTAAGTTACGGAAGAATGGTAGCGTAATTTTATTTCATTGTCATTTGATAAATTGTTAGACTTTATTTGGAGGTTGCATGGATTACTTTTTTAAGCGTGGTACTCGTAAAACATGTAGCTTTTAAATTAAGAAAACTTGTGTCTAACTGTAATGATTATTTTTTTAATAGTGCCAATACAAATTTTGAGATCATATAATTTTACATTTAATAATAAAATAGGCTAGGCCTACATTAAAATATTTTTTTCATAAACCTGTAGTTTATTTTTAGGGATAAAAATCTTCTCCTGACTTCCTGTTTGAACAACTTTATTTAAAAAAAATATTGTAAACTACATTTGTGCAAATATACAGTCTCTGAAGATATTTATTAACTATAATAATCTCTTTTTATCAAAAAATTGTAAGAAATCCTTGCTTTTTTTTAATAGTTTAAACCCTTCTCTGCTGTTAGTAAACACAACAACTGAGAGTCTGCAAATTTAGAATACACAAGGGGGCGAAGCTATCATGTCACTCAGAACCTTTTTCACACATGAGTGAACAAAGCAGTCCCAGAAAGCAGTCCCAGGGACAGCCGGGACTGCTGGATCTGTTTTAGAGCAATCCCAGAGCAGTCCTGGACGAGTCCCACAGCGGTCCCAGAGCAGTCCCACAGCAGTCCCAGAGCGGTCCAACAGCAGTCCCAGAGAGGTCCCAAAGCAGTCCCGGGGACTACTTTCTGGGACTGCTTGGGTGTCAGGTTGGGTCTGGTCGGTACTGTAGTCTTCTATATTATTATTTCTTTTTTTTCTTACCAATTTTGTGCACGCGATTTCTCAAAAATGGCCCGATGGATTTCAATGGAATTTTCAGGACTTATGTAACATTACTTGAACCGTATACATATGTTTTTTAATTGATGACGTCACCTCTCGGTCGGAGATATTGTCAACTTTATGATTTTTGAAGGGTCAGCTTGTCCGCAGACTTTCTAACAAATGGCTCTAGATAGAATCAGGAAACTTTCAGACATGATAGTCCTAAGTCTATAGTTATGCGTAAAGTATTTCATTTTTATCGGAAATGCCGCACGTCAGCGCTCGTCATGGCCTAAAAAAGTCCAATTGCGGATTTAAAAATTTCTAACACATTTTCTATATTTTAACCTGGAATATTTTGTTAAAACATATGGAACAAAATAAATGTAGAATTTCAAGATTTCAAATGATATCTCTTAAAAAGGGCTGGCCCCTAAAATAAGGGATTAGATGGGGCCAGAGTTTTTTTCCCTGATTTCTTTAAAAGTATGGAAAATTTGTAAATGTCATTTAAGGAAAGTTGTTCAAAATTTCATTCTGAATCTATTGGATTCGTCAAAATACATCTGGTGACGTCACTTCCGGTCAAACCGGAAGTAGTCAGAATATGCATATTTTTTCCGTTTTTGACAGGTTTTTGGGTAACATCTCTCACCGGAAGCATAAAATTTTTCCGTCCGTCAACCTCACTTTCCGTCGAACCGGAGGTAGCAAAAAGAGCTTACTTTTGCAAGAATTAACATAGAATTGGAGGATCAAAACCAAATTTACACGTCATTACTTATTTAAAAAAAAATGAAACTGTCTTCCAGTCGAACATTACAGAAGATCTACTCGCTGCATTGCAACGAGCTTTGCTCTAGTTATTATTATTAAGATCTACCGTTTCAAACGGAAGACCCACTACTACACTACAATTATTATTTTTTTTCTTACCGATTTTGTGCAGACAATTTCTCAAGAACGCGAAGACAGATTTTCCTGAAACTTTCCGCAATGATGGGAAACTATTTGAACTTTATGCGTTTTTTTCCGTCGTCACTTCTGTCGCGAGATACGGCCAATTCTATTTTTGAAGTGTCATTTTGTCCGAGAGTGTTCTCAAAAACGGTTGGAGATAGAGTCCTGAAACTTTCAGGGATGATAGATTGTGATTCGTAGAATTAAGAAGGACATAACCTTTTTGTTGCCATCAATCGGTTGTCCACCGGAAGTAGTTTTAAAATATGCAAAATTGTCTATTTTTCTTTTTTAAATGTTTCTAATGGAGGCAAAGAGAGTGTCTCGAGTAATATTTTGTCCACCGGAAGTTATTTTTTCCAAACCGGAAGCTGTCCAAAAACTAGGCATTTTTTCTAGAAATTATCAGGGATGATTCCTTTACACTCATAGATGAGTTATAGGTCATTTTAAGAACTTCCGGTCACACCGAATTAAAAAGACCGGCCGAAGTTGTTTGAAATGGATTGATTTCACTCTTAAATGTGTTCTCATGTATTTTGAAAAATTGATATGAACATTTTTTTAATTTCAAGTTGTTTAATGATCTTATCAAAAATCGAACGAAAGACCTACTCGTTGCTGGCAATGAGATCTCATCTAGTTCCACCGTTTACGGTAGCTCAGTCGGTAGAGCGCTCGCTCATTGATCGGTAGGTCGTGAGTTCGAATCTCAGACGCGACTGATCTATGTCGATAAAAAATGGGTAGCAACCGTTCTTTCGCCATGCGCAGGCACTTTGAGGTGAAAGTTGTAGGTTCTTCGGATGAGATCTTAAAAACCGAGGCCCCTTGTCAGCAGCAGGCGCTGGCATGATAAGATCCATCACTGCTCAATAGCCCTGAGTGCCGAGTAAAGGTCAAAATTGGAGCCCTTCACCGGCATACGGTGACGTCTCCATATGAGTGAAAAATTATAGAGAGGGACGTTAAACACTATACAATCAATCAATTATTTTTCTTCTTCCTGGGAAAATTTTGTCCACGAGTGATCTTGTAAACTACACATCCGACTAAGGTGAAATGTTTTTAGAGTCAAAAGACATGTTATGTAGATTTGCGGAACAAAGGTCATTTTGCGCGCACGTGCTTGCAAGAGCGCGCACGTGCAACACGAGAAATGACCAGTATAATTGATATAGATGTAACTATTTCAATTTGTGATGAAATGCTTTGAAACTCGTGATATAAGGATATATTAGAAGAATAAACAAAAAGACATGGTCAAAATAGCAAGATCTCATGCGCATGCACGTGCGCTTCTCCCTGATTGGCTGAAACTAAAGTCTCAATATCTTTCTTGTTTTTCGAAATAATCCTTTGAAATTTTCAACATGGTTATACATTATGAAGATCTACAGTACGATATGTAAGAATTATCATGAAAAGCATGTGCATGCATGTGTGCTGCAATCTGGTTGGCTGAAACTTTAAATGCCTATAATTTTCTTAGTTTTCAACAAAACGGGATGAAATTTAGAATATGAATAGGTATTATGAATTCCTACATTATGGTACTATCAAAATTGAATGCATGCAGGCATTCACATGTTCGTACGAAATACGCAAAATGACTATATATTTGAAAAACAGCAAAATGTATATTGTAAAGATTTTTTGATTATTGATTCTCACGATATATAGATATGTTAATTGTTTACACAACATGCCATGATCATCTTCTATGTGGATGCACGTGCGTGCGTGTACAATGCGTTAATAACATATTATTGATATCATTGTAGCTTTTATAATTCTTTGATGAAATCCTTCGAAACTGATCATATTTTTAAAAAATGTCTTTTAGGAATAAGGCACAAAAAGAAGTTGGGGAGCGTTTGGGGAACATCTGTAACGGTCGCCGTTACAATTAACACTATTTTGTTTTTATTTTACCGAAAATTTGGGTTAATTACTCAAGCGAAATCCTAGGCTCGATTTGATGAATTGTTATTTTCAAAAATCGCCCGAGTGAGCCTAGTTTGTTATAAAGTCCACTTTAATAATTAGCTTGTTTAAATTTCATAGAAGTCGTCTTTAGAGTCGCAGAGTAAGGAGCTGATCCTTACGTCGCAGGTTGGAATCCCGCTGTTGGACGTGGAGACCGGTCCTTCAGATGAGACCGTATAAACTTAGTAAAAAAATCCCTATCTGCTTAGTGGCCTGAGTGCCGTGTATAAGTTCAAAATATGTAGCTCTCCACCGACAACTTGTGGGGAATCACCATATGAGTGAAAACTTAAGAGAGAAACGTCAAACAACGCAAAAAAAAAATCCGCACAAATCATTGTGTCTGGATAGAACCTTTTTCACGATTATAACATATATATAATATATATATATATATATATATATATATATATATATATATATATATATATATATATATATATATATATATATATATATATATATATATATATATATATATATATATATATATATATATATATATATATATATATATATATATTTAAAATCCAAATTCAAATGATTAACTCAAACTTTTATCTAAAGCGCTTTCGCCCCATGCGGGCTCATCAGTAGATTTGAAATTGTAAACAAGTTACATTATGACGTCATTCTCGTGACGTTATGTAGGCAACGTTAAACATAATGATTGTGACGTAATAATAATCACAGTTAAATCAGGCGCACAGATAGAGTTTTACAGTTCATCTGATCAAAGTTTAGCGCCTATTATAAATGTACAATATTGGAGACATTTTATGTAAAATGTACATAGTAGAATAATTTGATATAAATTTCTTTTAACAGTTTATCATTTGAATTTGGATTTTATTTTATCCCTATACCAAGGAAAAATAATTTTTTGAATATATATATATATATATATATATATATATATATATATATATATATATATATATATATATATATATATATATATATATATATATATATATATATATATATATATATAGGAAGGGACAGGGCGTCCCGAAAATTTGACAATTTTTATTGTTCGTGTCGTTGGTCATTTTTAGTGCTTTATATATATATATATATATATATCTATATATATATATATATACACACATATATATATATTTATATATTTAAACACTGGAAAAGTTTATCCCCTACAGCTTACAAACACCCTTTTTTGATATTTCCAGAAAAATGAGCTTATTCTTCAGTTTTAATAGAGAAATTGCAAAATGATAGTTCAAAAAATCCAACAGAATCTAGAACTGAGTCTGAAATATGAAACATTTGTTTCATATTTAAATATTTAACTAGAAAAAAAGATGTCAAACTTTTAAAACTTCACTTAAAACGCGATGACTTCGCCATATCAATCGTCAACTTCTCTTACTTATGTAACAGTATACCTTTTTATCCTGCAACAACCCCTTGCATTGACCAAATAAAGGTAACCTAGTAAACCAAAGCTTTATTATGTCAATGCCCTAATAATGCCTCATGCATGTATTCTGACGTTCCAAAACCATTGTTATGTCATATACGAGGGTTATCCCAAAAAAGTCGTAGACAGGTAAAACAGTTCAGTTTCTCTTTGCTTAATTTAATTTCTTTACCTGTCATATCAAAAGGTAACATTTTATGATCATGCATTTCAAGTTTCATGATGATATCACATCTAATAAGAAAATTATGTAAAAATAAAGAAAGCATGTATGTGTACACCGGCGCACGAAAGCAAGCGTAAATTACGTCTCTTATAACGTCATGATCTCTTTGTCTGCTTCGCTCGTGTCTATTTTAAAACATTTGTGAAATCCTTGTTTTAAAGTGAAAGGCCACTCTTGACTAATGAATTGTTTAAGCTCACTACTGTCTGTTTGTATTTTATTTGTTTTTTTAAAGCAGATTCAAATTTCAGTCGAAATTTATTCGAAAGATCGCCTTACATTTTAGGCTGCAGAGAATACACATTGTTTGACGTCGTTCACGGTCCAGATTGTTCCCAATTGTCTTCATTTAACTGTTTAACTAACACTACTCTACTTCTTACATGCCTTATCTATTTTCCGTATGGAAGAAAAACTCTCATCGAATATCGTGCCATTTAAAAATAATTTCTCTATTAAAATCTGGTGTGTAATGTCATTTATGTACTCTTCCCGTCTCTGCTGTTTATAAATCACATACAACACAATTTATTACATCTCCGTGCGCCGGTTACGCGTTTGACGACGTCATTTTCATCAAACTCAGTTCCAACAATACTGTGAAAATCATGACACCAATCATCTGTTTCTAACGCTATTTCTATGAAATTTTGACATAGCATTAAGATTTTGATTCTGGCTTCAGAGACTTAAATTTGAGGTAAAAGTATTACATAGCACTAAAAAAAGAAAAGCAAATATAATAGTAATATGCGACAATTTTTCTGTATTTTGTTCGTGCGCCGACAGGCCTTATCGGCCTTCATATACATCGTCCTAATATTATTAATAAGAAAGATATTCTTTCTAAAATTCCCAATTTCAAAGAACATTGAATATATTATGTCTATGCAAAATTTGGTTAGTTTCGGTTGCATGTTTAAAAAATTATAAACATTGTCTACGACTTTTTGGGACAACCCTAGTACTTATGTCAACTTTTATATGACCCTTTCTTATAAAGATGAATAAGATGAAAATTATTGCAAAAAAGTTTATTTTCAAGCTTCATCTTGATGCATTTTCAATTAAATATTAATTTTTTGAGTTATCCTTCCTGGCTGAGGATCAATATCCTTAAAAAAATCAACTAGCTATGCCTACCCTCCTTTCGCTGCTGAAGCTTCAGTTCTGAAATTTCAAAAAGTTTCGATTTTATTGCTTGTATTTTGAAATTGGACTGGAATAAATTTAAATTGAAACATTGTATCGAAATTGTATTTTTCCTACCTTATAATTGAAAACAAAATAAAATAAAAATTGCACTTTTGTATGAAAATAAAACCAATAAACAATTCACATACATATGTATTTTAATATATTGAACATTTTTTCGGTCTTTATAATTAATTAGCAGTTCATTATAGCATTGTCATCTTTTATAATTATATAAATTATATATATAGTATCTAATCTTATGTATATGAAAGTCCTTACCTTCTAACTCCCTGGCTAGCCTCTCTGCAAAAAAAAGAACATTGTATGCATTATATATTTGACTTTTAGATAGGACCTTGTAACCATGCAATTATTACAACCTGGTCGTAAAAGCAGGATATTTTTAAGTTGAAACCTTTCAAATGAATGGTGGTACAAAAATATAGTCAGAGCAAATTAACTTTTTGAATTAGGCAATTGTTTATTAAACAGACACTTAGACCGGTGCTGCATAGTGATGAGACAAGTACTAATAGAAGAAATCAGAAGATTTCAGACATCAGGACGCTTCATGTATCCGGGCGATTGACTGGGAACTTAAGCGTCCGAATACACGAGGTTCTACTGTATTATCGAACAAAACTTACGCTCTTTTTCTCTTTGTTCTCTCTCTTGTCTTTCTCTCGCCTCTACAATGTCAAGGTTGCATGATCCGATTTATTCAATATCTAGATAATTAAATTTATGAAGAAAAAAAGATTTTGAAGAAATGCAATACATTACATTTATTGATATAAATATCATTACCTCTGATCTCCTCCTCTTTGGCCTTGGATTCTGTTAAATATTTGATAAAATAACTTAATAATGGAAACCGGTTTAAAAAAATTAGTTAGATATGAAATTATTTTAAATAATCATAAATGTTATTGCATTTAAATTGTATCAAAAAGGAGAATATAACAAACCATGATCGACCCCTCCCCAAATAACAAACTCTATGGACAGAGAGCGAAATTATGTTTCTTTGTTCAAATCTATCCTCACACTAATCTAAGTGCATTGTATTTAAACATTTTTAGAATGAAAGTTATAGTTTTAAAACTTTACATTTTAACTTTTAACTATGTTTTGTGGTCGCACAATTTTTTACATGCGTAAATAGTTATATGTCATGTAAGAAAGGCTTAATAATAAAAGAAATCATACGTTGAATGGCTCCATTATATCTACCTGAAGATGTAATTCGCCTTATGTCACAGGACCAGTAACATTATATATGCTTGATTTTACATTTTTCTATGTGTACAAAAAGAGAATATTGATCAAGTACATTTAAACATAGCTATGTTACAGGCCCTTGTGCCTTATGCAATGTGAATTGATTAGTTATCTATTGCTTCAATGTGTTAGATTGTAAGATTTAAACAATTAAAAATGTTTATACCTTTCATACCTATATTTTGAAAATGTAAGTTTTATTCAATTTTAATGCAATCATTGTTCAGATTTTTTTCCTCTTTTTTTATTTTTTCTACTACCACTATAACTTTGTATTCGGGATTGAGATTCAGAATAAAATTTTGCAGATGAAACTGAAAGTTGTAGAGACATAAATAAATATCTTTTTAATCATTCATTTTTTCTGTAGGAATTATGTATTTAATGTTAGTCGTTGTTGATGCATTTTTTTTCAGGAAGGTAATACACATGTAGTGAAATTTAGGTTAAGCCTTTTATTCTATGTCTAGAAATTGTGGTTTGTTATCCGGAAAGTATACAATGATCGATCAAAATTAATTCATGATCAACTTCATACATACAAATTGCAAAAAAAAAAATCAAAAAAAAAATCATCAAACCATATTTTAAAAAAAATATTTTTTCTATTGAATAGGGTTGGGTGTTACATGCTGATTCACTGAAAAGTATGCAAACGCATTTAGTTACGAAAATAATTCTAAACATATTTCCTTTCAATTATTTAAACAAATATAAAATAGGGAACGGAAGGCCAGGATATGAAATGAATCAAATGTTAAAAAATGAAAAAGAAATAATGGTCCAACACTTTTATATTTAATGGTCCTTATCTTTATTGTTTTGATTTGTACACGGATTTGTTAAGATTGACAATCAAAAAATTCCTCTTGTGAATTGAAGACTGATTTCATAAGACGACACCTAAAGATGGTCAGGATCGAACTCTACTACAAGACTTGGAAACAAATACAATTTATTCCTGGAAGCAGAATATTTGATATCAATAAGCCAAAAAGTCCTCAGAGATGAGGCCGTAATTCTGCATACTTTTTTCCGCATGAAAACATTCGAAAATAAAACATGTAAATGCATTTAGTAAACTTGTGGTAAAAGAAACGATTTGGTATGCTTTCGATAAAAAAAACCTGTCGCACTCTTTAAATATTCAGGTATTTACAACCTAAAGTATGACAATACTTTCTTTTTTTCTGTGCATTGTATAGACTTTTGATACTTGGGAGTGGAGGGAGGGGGGGGGGTAGGGGGGTAGGGGCTGTCTCAAACTTTTTAAAATAACTACTTTGATAGTGAAAGATAGACAATTAAGTGTCTCTGCTTCTTTGAAATTGAACCCGAGGCCTCTGACTGGACAGACCAGTGCTCTATCGAATGAGCTTAAGGCCTAACCCACTAGCTCAAACCATATAGTAGGCAGCCGTGTATTGTTTGTACTAGGACAACAGGATTTTTTCCCATCTAAATGTTGTTTATTTTCTTTTACTTTTGCAGTGATGTAGATGTCTGCCATTTTATTGCATTAAAAAAGCCATTAATTGGAAGATCTCCCAGAGAAAGAGAAGATTTTGATTTGAGTTTTGTTTTTTCCCCTGACAATCATTTCCGTACCCCCCCCTTTTTTTTTTCAAAATACAGTTTAGAATGTTTATTTTCTATTATTACGTTCGATCATGATAAAAAAAAAATTGTTGATATTTTTAAGGGAATCAAATCAAAAGTTTAAATGTATAAATACCATCTCATTATTATATATACATTGTAGCTTCACGATATTTTACGATTTTACGTCATGAAAATTCATGCACTTCCGAACGCGTACACTGTACGTCAAAGTAAACATTCCCTCTTTGTCATGCAATTTTTTATACATTTATGTAGAGAAATATATGTCATGTTATACATCAAACGAAAGAGGAAGAAAAACTCTACAAGAATCAATAAAAAACTGAAAATGTCAAAATTCTTCGTTAAGGGAGGTTTTTGCTTGGCGCATCACATATATTGAATATTAACTAAATTATATGCTTCTCTGTTAAAGTTTGATTTTGGGAGCAAATATTGGTCATCACCGAATATACATGTAGACCTTTTGACGTATACTCGGCACTCATGCCACGGGAGCTACGAGGGATCTTTTTTCGTTACAGCGCCTACTGCGGCACGGGGCCCCGGTTCAAACCCGAGACTAAAAGATCAAGTCAAACTTTGCGACTCAAGAGCAGTGATCGTTTTTGGCAAAAAAGGGGGGTGTTTCTATCTATTCTTTTTTTTAATTTTATTTATATAGAAACATCATGCCAAAGTGCAGTTGTAAGCAGCATGACGTCTTTTCTAAGGACAAAGACTATAAAGTCCACAAAATTGCAAGTAATAAAATTGCAGCAAAAATTATTAAGTTGTTAATGGACAATGGGTGCATTACCAAGAGATGTGTTTATATATGTACATCGTGTGCAGCCTACGCAGAGAGTAATTTCATTTCAAGTGTGCAACAAGAACAAGACATATTTGTTAATCAAGTTGTTACCATGATTAAGACTAATAACATCTCAGATGCAAACCTGCAGAAAATAGCCAGTGCTATCGGAGAACGGGAGAGTGGTAAGATCAAGACAGATATTAATGACAATTTATGTGGTCAATACAAAGATGTTGACTTCCTTAAACGTTGTGATATTGACAGCTGGGTGAAAGACAGGGATGCTGTGTTGACTTCTTTTGTGACATCTTTATGTGGGAAAGATTTTGATAACATGTCTTCATCTGAAAAAACAAAAGTTGTCTATGCCATTGAGCATTTGTATTCCATTGCAATGACAAATACCATCTTACCATTTTCTTTCAGTTTGAATTTATTGTCATATTATGTTTCTAGCAGCAAGACAGTTTGTAATTTATATTCAAGTGCTCACCCTTCAGGAAGTTATTCGTCTGTACTTAATTGGATAGAACAACATTCTCAAAGTTCCATAGATGTGCCATTTCATAATGACATTATCACATATTTTGATAACAATCAAGTTCTAGCACGAAACTGGAGGGTAAGATACGACGCAAAAGCCATCCTGAGCACCATCACCACAGTTGTGCATTTCAGCTTGAATCCTTCTTATAATTTACAAAACAATGACTCTTTTTCACCACGACTTTGGCTTTACCAATCTTCTATTTCAGACTCCATGCAGAAAGTTTTGGCACTTGTTAATCATTATGAAGACCATTTCAGATATCTCAGAGAAAATTATATTGAAGGCAGATTGCAGATTTTGGCAGCACAACGTCGACCTGGTTTGACCGACCCAGAAGACACCATTTCCATTTTATTAAAAAATGAGAAAAAAACCAAATTTTCTGATAAAAGTCGTTGCCAGGTTGATTGTTATTCATTTTTAGAGCATAATCATAAGAATACACCAAATATACATATGGGTAACCCAATTTCTGTCAACCCCTGTTCCTTTAATGCAATTAAGTCTATTTTGGAGAAATTGAAAACAGAATTAGGTGTACCAGAAAGACGAAAGTGGAGCATCATCGGCTGCGATGGCCTGCCTTATCTGCTGTGCCAACGCGTTCTGCAGGACAACCCAGAGTTCCAAGATCTGCTGGTTCAACCCGGTCTTGGACACTTTGAAATTAATATGGCAAAGGGTATACATACATAAATACTATATTTATAACATTCATATAGAATAAAAATGTTTTTAAAATATATACATACTACATAGAAAAGAAATCTTTAAATAATTTTAAAAATAATGAATATAATTTGATTTTATTATGTTGTACTCATGAATTCATCATCATCATTTTTACTGTGTTTTACTGTAATCATATACTGTAACAGCTGTCATCAAGCTTCTTTGGGAGGTCATAGGCGTAGACCTGGCGAAACTTCTTGGCTACCGTTCCCCAAAAGCCCTCCAAGCATGTTTGCAAGCGAACGATCACCACAAGGCCATGCAATTTATTGAAATTTTGTTATTGGGCACAGGTCAGTACAAATATGAAACATAATAAACATAATTATTGACATTCAACTTTTTCTGTTTTATGTTAAAACGTTAATGTTTGGAAATCCAGGAGACGAATTATTGCAACCATACATGCGGCACTGCCAAAACAGGACGTTAGAGCCCTCTGCTAAAGGATTTTTCGTTTGGTGTCGGGATATAAGGGATCCTAATTACAAGTGATTCAATTTCCTTGATTCTATCCAAATCGGCTTTGCAATATTAATGTGTTGCATTAAATAAATTTCATAACATTTTTTTTCATTTAACTATTAAATAGGTTCTTACTGGAAGCCATATTTACATATGCCCTTGCCGTATATCTCTTTCGTGCTGGTGTGCGTCGCAACAACAGCGATGCGATTATGGCATGTAGGGTTAAGTTCTCGTCTTTGTATTTTGGCACTGGCAAAACTAATTACCAAAGGATTGAGGTGACTGATCTCATGATGAGAGTTTGTGCCCCTCTTGAGGTCCATCAGTTTCTGCAGCAACATGAAACATTTACCCGTAAGAGTCTTACTATACAGCACTTTAAAAAATAAATCACAGCACGTACTGTATCTTTAATGCACATTTGATAAAAAAAATGTTTTTCTTGTGTGCTTAACGAAGTACTAGTATTTTTTGCATGAAGCGAATCATAAATTTATAGAATCTGGTCATCCAAGCAAAGGCGAAGGCCTTGACTTCATATTAGAATCAAAAAACAGACAAGCAAAAAGTTGGTTACCCAGCGGCGCTCCCAAAGAGAAGCACTGGCAGCAGACTTGTAGAAATTTGGACAATTTAGAAGAAGTTAGTATTTATTATTTGTAACACTAACACAAAATAATAAATACATGTATTTAAATATTTACTTTTAATTTCTATGCACTGGACACTTGAATTTTGCTTTCTTTATCTGAATATTAGAAGTAAAAAAAAATCCCAAACAATGGTCATGAACCCAGTAACCACAGCGTGCTTTGTCACATCCAACCCAATGGCCACGCGCTTCTTTTCTGAGACAAATATTACATGTTTCTGGAATCTTTGTCTTGATATCCTCTGTCTGCGTTGACTTATTTTTTAACAAATCGATCCTCCTTCTCTTAAGTGGAATAGCTGGAGTTGGGGTGGGTTTTTTGGAAGGAGGGGGTGTGTGGACCTCGGCTCGAACAGTTATTTCAGTGGAAAGAGTAGGTTGGGGAGATGGAAAGGTAGCGGGTGCTGAAGAAATAGAAGAGCGCGGAGGAGAGGATATGTCAAATGTGCGAACGACAGTAGAAGTGGGTGATGGAGTAGTAAGGGGGGTTGTGAAAAGACAAGGAGATATAGTTTTAGAGTGAATAGAAGAAGGAGTTGAGGAAGGTTGAGGAGTAGGTTTTCCTTTCGAGCGGTCCATGAGGCTTCTCAGTTCCTGAACAAAAATAAACATATTAAAAAAGATGTAAATATATGAATACAAATATGCATTTAAATTTTTTCTATTGCCAGGTTATACAACTTTTATCCTACCTCTTCAAAGAGAGATGTGGTAAAGGTGTTGACCTTTCCTGAAGGGGTTTTAATTATCAAAAGAATTTCACAGTGCGTAGTGCTGTGAAGCTCTTTTGCCTACAAAAAATTTAAGGTTGAAGATATACAAAAATAATTTCAACATTTAATTAATTTATACATAAAATAATATGAACTTTAATAAAATAATCTACGTTTTATTAGTGTAAAATAGCTAGATCAATTGTCTTGCAGATCAGCAAGAACATTAAACACCAACTGGGAGTTAGGGATACCAGTGAAGATTCCATATACCATACAGATCTTCTGAATGAAATATATCAGTGGAGAGCAGAACTTCGTGAATCTGACTATCTTCTTTCTCCCCTTGAACCCAGGGAGCATACTTCTCTTTCCAACAAACCTCTGGACTATGACCTTGTCAATTTCTCCCAAAAATGCAAAACTAATCGTGTCACTTTCTTTCAGAAAACAACTAAGCAAAATTCTCTTAGACCATCCGTTTCTTTAGTGCATATATTTTTCACTTCTCTTGATCGTACAAATTTTAACTCTATTGAGAACAAAACAAAAACAGATATTTCAGGAAAGATTGTGGACCAGTTAGATGAACTAATGGACCTAGATGATGATGCAGGTACATTAAAAATAAAATATTTATATCAATCATGCAAACACCTATATTCAAAAATTTCTATGTTTTTTGAAATGATGTATCTACAGGAGAACAAAAGACGTTGCAATGGAGAAGAGATATTAAAACTGGCACCAAAAAGCTCTACATTCAGTTTTATAAGGAACTGTTAGAACTGGTAGACAGTTTGAAAGATGCCAGAGACGTTCAAGGTAAAAAATGAATATTACCTTTTTTAGCAGTGTATTCTTTCTTTTAAAAACTGAATTGTTGCGCTTCTGGTCATCATCTATGTAATTTGTACTTGTTTTCCCACTTCTACAGCGTCCCCTCTTTCCCTGTCCTTTTTTATTTTTTCCTGGATTTACTTCCTGATTAAATTCATATAAATTAATAAATGATATTTGTTATAGAATTTGTTCGTACTCAATTATAAAATATATATTTTAAAATTATTATTTATCAACATTTCCTGTATTTATAAAGTTTTTTTTCTTCTTTTCCTTTAAAGAAAACATATTTGAACAACTCTTTCCATATGTCATGCAATTTATTTCAATTCAAATATAACGATATTTTTAACGCCATTGTGTCTCCGTAGATTTTGACCTGGAAGATGAAGAGATGCCTGATTCCGCCTCCTGCTTTTAGTTTTAGCTTTTAATTTCCGGTTGGATACAAAAAGGAGCCATTGTGGAATCAAAGCAGAAAGTTGTGAGTGCTGTCAAACTTTTTTATTAACAATATGGACATTTGTTTACACTTAACTGTAATTTATGACCGAACATGCACAGCTTTGACTTATGACTTTCTGTTGAAAAACATGTCTTGCTATCAAACTTTTAGTTTAATATTTTCTTTCATTATATACATGATAAAAAATTTCACTTACCATATCGGGACTGCGTTCCAACTTTAATTATACCACTGATGATGACTTGTTCAATTGGACTGATACTTTTTTTACGTTCGGCGCGGCTGAAGACGTTCTTTCATGCTGTCTTTTCAATACCTGAGTACTTTTCATGCACAAGTGAACACACTGACAACAACTCATAATTCGATTTTTTAATTTCATTTTTAAAGAATTTTTTTTGTATTTTCATCACACAAAATACCTTGATTAAGGTATTTTAAATACCTTGATAAAGCTATATAGCTTTAACAAGCTATATACCTTTATCAAGGTATTGTGCTGGACCTGTTAAACAAGCAAAATAACATCCATATTGTTTGTTTGATTTATAGGGAATCTGAAATAATACCACTTATACGAGCATGGTCTCGGATAGGTGAGTTTATTTCAGTAACCCTATGTCCTTCCATTCCGGATATCTTAAGTCCTTACAGATATATAATTATATGTACCCTTAGTCCCAACCTATCAATCCGGAAAATTTAGGTCCATTTACATACACTAGTCTAATACTTAGTTGTTCCCTCCTCTTCCTTTCTCGATAAATCGATAAAACGGTAAGGTCATGGTTAATTTTGTGAAGTTGAATTGTTGCAATGTTTTAATTTTCCCAACCCACCCTCCTCTTGTTTTAGAACAAATACTGCTGTTCTTGTTATGTCATTGTAGCTGAAGACTTCCTGCTTGGCCTGTGTCTACAACATCCCATGTCGCAGTGATAATCGTGTGCTCCAATATTCCTCAATGGTGGCCTGCTTGGTCCAGCGTCTTCATCAACTTGTGTTGCATTAGTGAATTCTGTTTGATTGCGTATTCTTCAAAGACTGCCTGTTGGGTACAGCGTTCAAATCAACCAATGTCGCGGTGATGAGGTCTCTATTTTACCTATACCGTGATGACTACCTGTTTGGGATTCCGCAGCAACCAATGTCGCGATACCGTCCACTTCAGCCTTGTCGTGGTTGGAATTCCTAGTGTTTGCGTATTCCGTCGCACCTCAACGCAATTGGACGAGTGCAACACATATTCTTACGCTCATTCCATTGTTTATTGACTTGATTGATATTTGAATTGATTGATTGATTAATAATTGATTGATTGACAAGTAATTGACTTGATTGATATTTGAATTGATTGATTGACTGATTGATTAATAATTGATTGATTGAATTTGATTGATTATTGCATTGGTGACGTTCATGCACTTGTGACCTACCCAGTGCATGATCCGCCCGATTTGGGTCGTCACATTTGTTGTATTGATTGTTGATTGTGGGGCAGCCCTGTGGTAGCCCCAGCAAATTGATCACCGCGGCCAGAAGCGCCACATTAAACAAGCAAAATAACATGAACTAATTTTTTTACCAGACAGATTTTTTTAAATTAATTTTTATTGAGTAAAATCAAAGGGAGATAACTCGCCAAGGGCAGGAAAAGGTCATGAATAAGGACATGTCCCACTCTTAAATTCTTACACTAAAAGATGAAAATTTGTTCTAACTACACTGATTATTCAGCCCATACATATATCTATTATTCATTCAATTCCATTGAATCTGAGGCTAATATGGATCGGATACCTTAATCATATTAATCAATTTTGTAAAATAAATCTGAACAAAATTCAAATTAATTTAGCATAAGCTTACCTGCATGGAAGAATATCAATCCGAGCATAACTAGATAAAAAGGTAGCATCTTCACTCTTTGCAGGACAGTAAATGATTTTTTTTAACAATAAGTAGGTCGGGGGCGTTTTCACCGACTGGGAAGGTGCTGCACTACTGAGTAATGAAGCGTGCAACAAGCAACCATGTGTACAATTATTGTCTTCCTCCTTAAAATTCCAAAGCCTTTTCCTCTGCGTTGTTTATGTCTGCATATGAATTTTGGCCTGACCTATTTCGGAATAACCTTTTTAGAGTGCATATGTGAATTATAAAATGAAAAAAAAAAGTAAAATGTGTTTATCATGTTTACAGTGTATGCAGCATTTTGTTAAAGGTATTTGTTTGTAAGCAACGTAAATGTAAGGAAAAATGCGATTTCTTGTCTTTTTTCATTACAAATACAATGCATCTTAAAACTAATTATTGTAAACAAAAATCGTGTAGATAACATAGTATAATTAACGTCTGCAGTTTTTCCTCTTGTTTTGCATTAGGTTAATACTAATTGTTAGGTCATTATTTAGACACTGTTTGACAGATTTTTCTGTTCTTTCCTGATTATGACAAGGTGCACGCGGCGGATGTGACAGGTCGGCAGGGGATGCTCACTCCTCCATAGCACCTGATCCCACGTACCTCTGATGTTTTAGATGTCCGTTCTTCCTTTGCTCTCGATCTGTATTGTTTGATAGACTTTTGAACTTGAATACTTTTCGTTATCTCCATATATTTCATGGTCTTTGCTTTCAAAAAAAAATATATTGTTTGTTTTCTTTCTAAAAAGAAAACATCGTGCTTCTAGATTCTCACAGTGTCTGGTCGGGGTATGGGGTCAAAGGAACTTGTACGAAGCATCCCCAAAATAATACCAAACTAAATATCTCTTTTGTTTTTCTGTTTATTCGGTTTTTACATATCTACTTAACGAGGCTGGGGTGTAGCAGCCATTTTCAGACTATTTTTATCTCCTTTAAAAGAAGAGCTCCATATAAAGATATACAAAAATGATCAAATTTTAAAATATTCCACATAATCATGTTTCAAATTTTGCTTTTTTTGGAGACAAACGTTGATACACATTTGAAGTAGCTGGATTTTTACACCGTTGATATCCACTAATATCTTTAATAAAAACGATCTCTGTTCTTTTCAACATGATTTGGTGCTGATGTTACTAAGATATCGTTAGTTAACAACTCAGCTCCTAGTACCTTTTGTTAAAAATTATTCAATTTCTGGATACAGATACATTTACAAGGAGAAAACATCTCTTGTTTGTAAAAATTTTTCTGCTTCCGGGGGTTTCAACCCGGACTCCAGCTAGGGCCTTGAAGAAGTCTCCGAAAAATCCATTCTCTTCCATCAGCTCATGCAGTCTGAGAGAGGAACGAGTGACAACTCTGCATTGGTCAGTGGAGATTGTGAAAAATTGGAAATACCCGAAAGTTTGACGTCAAATAAAAAAAATTCCTTGATCCAGGACGCTGCATAAAATCGCTGCTTGTATTTTTTTTTCCGAAGTACGAGGGTTGATCAAAAAGTTTGCAAACTAATTGAATAACTTCCATAGTATATGGTTTCAATGTTGACTATATTTTAAATCAATCCTCTCCGATTTTAATGCACATCAACCACCGTTCTGAGCATATGCGAATCACGCGATATTGGCGGTCACGTGATCCCTTACGCAGCGTTCCGTCACAAAAGTTGAAAGATTTTCTGATTTTTATATTTCTTTCCATGTTAGTTAATTTATATGACAAGAACAGTTCATTTGTCAGAAATGATCAAATCTCGGCAACAGAATGGGAGGAAAAAATTATCCTTATCAAATATAAGCATGGAGACCATTAAAACACAAATCTTCTGCCTTGGGAGAGACCTTTATTCAAAGTAGATATGGAAAGGGTGCCTCCTTTTTATAATATCTAATATATTTAAAATCTAAAGTAAACGATTTCTACGGTATTTCATAATCATATCATTGTTCAAATAAAATGTAAAGTGTAAATTGGAGGTCTTTGGTAGCAAATTGCTTAATTAAAAACACATATCTTTTCAAACTTGCCTTCGCTGGGCAATATGACAAGTGTCATTTTTAACCATCTGCTTTCCTTCACTAAAACGATCAATCCAATCATTAATTGAATATAAAGGAACTCGTTTATCTTAATAAACTGTGTACAAATTATTATTTGATACTGCAGAAGGATTTCTAAGATATACAAAAATTTGTACAGTCCTTTGTTGAACGAGCTCGTCTGAGACAACCATTCTTCGTAACAAGTGACCTTAATAGTGACGTCATTTTAACATTGTGACGTCACAAACAAGGAGAAAAACTTCATTCAGCATACGCTATTTGTAAATATGTATATAAATATGCTAAAAGGTACCAGTAGCTGAGTTTATTACTATTAATATCTTGGTAACTTTAGTGCCAATTCATGTGGAAAAGCTCAGAGATTGTTTTTATAAACAAAATCAGTGGATATCAGCGGTGTAAAAATCCTGCTTCTTCTGCAATATTAACATTTCCATTAAAAGAAATTGCATAATATGAAACAAAAGGGACCAGTAGCTGAGTTTATTACTACAGATATCCTTATAACTTTAGGGCAAGATCATGTGGAAAATCTGAGAGATGTAAAAATCCAGCTACGTCAAAAATATCAACATTTGTTTCCCAAAATAGCATAATTTGACACAAAAGGTACTACTTGTTCAGTTTATTACTGCAGATATCTTAGTAACTTCAGTGAAAGATCATGTGGAAAAGCTTAGAGATTCCTTAAAAAAATATCAGTGGATATCAGCGGTGTAAAAATCCAGCTACATCAAGAATATCAACATTTGTATCCCAAAATTGCACAATTTTAAACAAAATGTAGCTACTTATACCTTATGTGTAAAAATATCCTATTTTTTGGAGACAAATGTTGATATTCTTTGTTCCTTTTGTTTAGAATTATGGTAGTTTTGTCCCAAAACAACACAATTTTTAACAAAAGGTACTAGTAGCTGAGTTTATTACTACAGATATCTTTGTAACTTTAGTGCCAGATCATGTGGAATATCTTAGATATTTAGATATTTTTATCAGCAATATCAGTTGACATCACCGAGGTAACAAACCAGCTACTTCAAAAATATCAACATTTGTCTCCAAAAATAGCATAATTTGAAACAAAAGGAACCAGTAGCTGAGTTCATCACTAATGCTATCTTGGTAACTCTACTGCCACATCATGTGGAATATCTTAGAAATTATTTTTATCAACAATATCAGTTGATATCAGCGAGGTTACAAACCAGCTACTTCAAAAATATCAACATTTTTCTCCAAAAATAGCATAATTTTACACAAAAGGTACCAGTAGTTGAGTTCATTACTAACGATATCGTGGTACCTTTAGTGTATGATCATGTGGAATATCTTAGAGATTTTTTTTTTCAGCAACATCAGTTGATATCAGCGAGGTAACAAACCAGCTACTTCAAAATTATCAACATTTGTCTCCAAAATAGCATTATTTGAAAAAAGGTACTAGTAGCTGAGTTCATCACTAACGATATATTGGTAAATTTACTGACAGATCATGTGGAATATCTTAGAGATTATTTTTATCAGCAATATCAGTTGATATCAGCGAAGTAACAAACCAGCTACTTTAAAAATACCAACATTTGTCTCCAAAAATAGCATCATTTTACACAAAAGGTACCAGTAGCTGAGTTCATCGCTAATGCTATCTTGGTAACTCTACTGCCAGATCATGTGGAATATCTTAGAAATTATTTTTATCAACAATATCAGTTGATATCAGCGAGGTCACAAACCAGCTACTTCAAAAATATCAACATTTGTCTCCAAAAATAGCATAATTTTACAAAAAAGGTACCAGTAGCTGAGTTCATTACTAACGATATCGTGGTACCTATACTGTATGATCATGTGGATTATCTTAGAAATTATTTCTATCAACAATATCAGTTGATATCAGCGAGGTAACAAACCAGCTACTTCAAAAATATCAACATTTGTCTCCAAAAATAGTATAATTTGAAACAAAAGGTACCAGTAGCTGAGTGCATTACTAACGATATCTTGGTAACTTTACTGCCAGATCATGTGGAATATCTTAGAGATTATTTTTTATCAACAATTTCAGTTGATATCAGCGAGGTGACAAACCAGCTACTTCACAAATATCAACATTTGTCTCCAAAAATAGCATCATTTTACACAAAAGGTACCAGTAGCTGAGTTCATCGCTAATGATACCGTGGTACCTTTACTGTATGATCATGTGGAATATCTTAGAAATTATTTTTATCAACATTATCAGTTGATATCAGCGAGGTAACAAACCAGCTACTTCAAAATTATCAACATTTGTCTCCAAAAATAGCATAATTTTACACAAAAGGTACCAGTAGCTGAGTTCATTACTAACGATATCTTGGTAACTTTACTGCCAGATCATGTGGAATATCTTAAAGATTATTTTTATCAACAATTTCAGTTGATATCAGCGAGGTAACAAACCAGCTACTTCAAAAATATCAACATTTGTCTCTCAAATTGCATAATTATAGACAAAAGGTACTAGTAGCTGAGTTTATTACTACAGATATCTTGGTAACTTCAGTGCCAGATTATGTTTAAAAGCTCAGAGATTGTTTTTTTTTCAACACTATCAGTGGATATCAGCGATGTAAAATTCCAGCTACTTCAAGAATATTAACATTTGTATCCCAAGTCTGCATAATTTTACACAAAAGATACCAGACGGTTATTTTTAAAAGGTTCAAGTCATTTACTAGTAGCCAGTTACTTGTAACTTCAGTGCCAGATTATGTTTAAAAGCTCAGAGATTGTTTTTTTTTCAACACTATCAGTGGATATCAGCGATGTAAAATTCCAGCTACTTCAAGAATATCAACATTTGTATCCCAAGTCTGCATAATTTTACACAAAAGATACCAGACGGTTATTTTTAAAAGGTTCAAGTCATTTACTAGTAGCCAGTTACTAGTAGCCAACTTTACATACTTGTCGTAGCCAGCTACTTAGTAGCCAGTTACTAGTAGCCAACTTTACATACTTCTCGTAGCCAGCTACTAGTAGCCAGTTACTAGTAGCCAAATTTACTTATTCGTTCGTCATGCGTTAACATTTGAACATTTTCAGCTTCTTCTCTGAAACCACTTGACCAATTTCAACCTATTTTGGCGTATAACATCTATGGGTGAATTGTGAATTTCATGTTTCCTCCTCCCTCCCCCCTAGGTCATAGAGGTGGGGCCAAAACCACTAAAATTGATGCAATCTTTTAAAATCTTCTTTACTCCTGGACATCAAGCAGTCAAACTGTTTGCATGATTGTAATCAACATTCAGATCTCTACAAAATTGTGAAGTTCATGGCCTTGGCCTGGGGGCCAAAAAACTTAGACGAGCTTACTTTTGATCTCAGTCTCACCAAAAGAAGATATAGTAGAAAAGTGAGACTGAGATCAAAATGAACTTGTCTAAGTTTTATTGCCCCCAGGCCTGGGGTCAGGTGTTCTAGTACTAGGGTGGGGCTAAATAGATTATATAGTGAAAACTCATTATTTCTTTGAAAATCTTCTCTGCTCCTGGGAATTAAACAAACTATATAAGTACATAGTTATGTTGAATAAGGTTGCCTCTTGCAAAATTGAGAAATTCATGGCCCAAAGGTTTAAGGTGCTAGGGCGGGGCAATATAGATTATATAGTGAAAATGCATTATTTCTTTGAAAATTGTCTTCTGTGCTCCTGGATATTAAATAGTCTAACCAAGTACATTAGTTATGTTGCGTAAGACTGCCTCTTCCAAAATTGTGAATTTCATAGCCCCGGGGTCAGTTTTTATGGTGTTAAGGTGGGGCTCTAATGATTATATAAATTCTTTAAAAATTTTCTTTTCTGCTCCTGGGTATTACACCAATAAACTATGTACAGAGTAATGATGAGATAGAGTGCCTCTTTGAGATTTGTGAATTTCAGGGCCCCTAAGACAGGAGTTCTTGCGTTAGAGTGGGGCTCTAATGTTTATATACATTTAGTAAAAATACACGAATTCTTTGAAAATCTTTTCCTTCGCTCCTGCGTATTATGCCAAATGAATGATCTAAGTACATATTCAGGATGAAGAAAGCTGCCTCTTCCAAAATGCTTAATTTCAGGGCTCCTTGGTCAGGGGTGCTTGGAAGGGGGTGGTGATTACATATCTGAAAATGAAATACATGTATGTCTCAAGGGTCAGATCCTGTGGGAGGGGTATGCACAACTGGCTATAAACAGGAAATGCAATTTATTTTTGTTACCCTGATCTGCCTCTCGGTATTAAGTAACCAAAGTAAGCATGCTAAGTATATCGTTATAATAAGCAATGGTGCCTCTTTCAAAATTGTGAATTTTATGGCGTCTGGTTTAAAACATGAATCAAATTGAATTGTTGGAAAGTTATTCCATAATACTCACGTGACCTTTAAGGCCCGTGGGCCTCTTGTATAATTTCAATATTAGATTTAACTCCACTCAAGCAAGGTATTACATGTATTAGTATAATTAACGTGTCGTTTTGAAAACAATCTCATATATATTTCTGCGTCAGCCTAGAAAAAGCGGGACAAGAATGTGTTTCGGAGGAGGGGGGGGGGGGTAAACAGTTTTGCCCCGTTTAAATTCGCCCAGTCATAGATTTGTTTAAGTAATTATACTGTATTCTTTGAATTCGCCCCATTTTACATTCGATCAAATGACAGTAGGGCGAAAGGGGCGAAAAAAAACGGGGGCGAAAATTTTCCTGTATACAGTATTTCATAAAAAGATACTAATACGAATATGTGCGTGTTTCTATAGATGAATCTTCTTGCTGGACTGAATAAAACGCTCAAAAAATGGGGTTTTTTTTTTTTAAAAGTAATAACATCTAAATATTATTTATTAAACTTATATTTAGATTGTGTTAAATTAATTTGTCTACGATACAACTATAGTACACTGATACATCTTTTGGCAACATCTTGTAAATTTTTATGAACGAATAAAGGTTCTGAATAGGAAATCTAATGAGAAAATTTAGCCATAAGTACATGAAGTATGTCCTTTAGCATTAATTTTACTCTTACAAGCAATTTTCCAAATTTCTATCACAATTAAAAAAATCCAACATCTTTAAATTATCGCAGTGTAAATCAGATTTCTCTGTATTGATTAGAGCAAAGTTTGATTTTCTTTTAAAAATGAGATAACGCGACGCAGAGTATAGGTCAACTCCTCAGGGTAGTGATAGATTACGTGTTTTTGTTACTAGAATATTGTCCGTCGCGTGTTTGTACGGTTAACATGGCTAAAATACAGTTAGTGTACTTTCAGGTCTGGGGTAAGTATTTAATAAAGATAGATTTATTTTTCACTTTGATAAAATGCTATTCTTTCGACTTTTCGAATTTTTATGCACTGAGTACAATATTAATGTAATAGAAACACGAGCATTGTTGACATTATAGGTGTGTAAACATGAACAGATGAACGCTCTCTGTACTACCAGCGTGAGATTTAACGCATTTAACCGCATTTCTACACTTGTACAACTGAAAAATATAGCGAATTATTATAGGGCTAATGAAAAGTCTATAGATATAATAAAAAAAACTACAAAAAAATCCAGAAAATATTACCGTTCAATGTCTTGACGTTTCATTGATCACTAAGTTTTTTATTACGAATATGGAATATGTAAGAAACATACTTAATATGAGTGATCAAACTCAAATGCCAAGTTGTTATCAAAATTAATATGTCATTTGCATGGTCATCATCTTGGAGGTAAACGTGTGATATCTAGTGGAAGCTAGGTAAGATATATTTATTTTCACACTGAATTGAATTGATTAATCAATAGTTTCAGACATATTTGCCTCAATGAACCCCAATAAACATATCATAACCTAAGGAATGTGAAGTCATTGGTATGATACGTTAATGAACAGTTACAAGATATACATTATTGTTAACAGAGATACTACAACAATCTTAAAAATTTGAAATTTTTTATTCAAATATTAGCACGGTATACACGATGAGATTTGTAGCATAATACAAGTATTTTAATACTTTTATATTATAATACTTTCTTGTACACACGCTAATACATATCTTATAAGATTGTAAATAAACTATTTATTAGGATGTGTTGTCTCCTGCCATATTTCTCTCTTTCAAAATAATAAAAATGATAATAATAAGCTCTGCTTCTAGCATCTTTGTTGTAGTAGCTACTGCTTGATATACTTATTCAAAAGTCAATTTCCGCCAAATATCGTGCACGCTAAATATAATACATTTACAGTATTCCACAAGTCTTCTTCCCCTTCCCATAAAACCAAGAGATTTTCGATGTCTAAATACTTGTAAAGACGGCTTTATTTTTATCAAACATGTACTTTTTTAGTTATGATATAAATAGGATAACCCCCAATTGGAGTACATTTGATTGGTCGAAAATGAAAGGTAAGTTAAGACTTGTATTGAGGAATAGAGCATTACCCTATTCTTAATACAGTTTTACAAGATTCGAAAAATCGTATGATACACTGTATTAAGAGTGTATACACAGTAAGATTTTGAATTATGATACAAATCTTATAATACAAATCTTACCGTGTATACCGGCCTTAAGATGTACGTCTAGACTCGTCGAACCCATTGAACTATTAAGAATATACGATCCTCAGCCAGGAAGGATAACTCTTTAATTTATGATTTAATTCAAAATGTCTTAAATTAAAGCTTGAAATTGAAATTTTTTCATGCAACAATTTTCATTTTATGCCTCTACGTAGGATTCAATGTTCTTTAAAGTTTTAACAAACGGTATTAAAAAAATTGACATTTGTACCTCATAAAATTTAGTAAACCTTGAATATTTAAAAAAAATACAAATTTCTTTTAATTTAGCCTTAGTTACCAATATTTATAAGCATGATTTGAAATTAGAAGTGATTTACGGTGTTTTCTATGAAAGGAAACACTTCATACACTATGCATTATGAAACGATGGAAGTAAGTGGGAGAAAGTAAAGTACTAAATAAGTGTAAAATTCATGAAATTTTCTTTAAAAGCCTGGATACCTATGATTTTTATTCCTGAAATGTATTTCTTGATCAATTATCAATTAAAAAATATGCAATAGGAAGTTCAAATCGGATTTCCTGAAAAATCATTTGAGATTTACTACTTTTCCCTATACATGTATAATATGATTAAATTTAAAGATGAAATTTAAAGAAACACTGTGGGTATATACATTTTAATGTGAGAATTTATAGTCATCTTTGTAAGCATTTTCAATTACTCAATACCTGATTGTCAGAGCCTGAGGATCGGATAATCTTAAGCGATCTGCTACTATTATGGGTTCTAGGGAAAGCGTTGAAGAACTTGAAATATGGCGGACTATGCCTTTTTACAGCTTTAAGGGAAGGAGTAAATAATTGATACTAAGAGATACAAACAGACAAAAAAAAAGGAATTCTTAGCAATTAATTGAGAGAGAAACCAAATGATATATTGAGATACAGGTAACCAAATGTTTTTCAAAGGTGATTCCTTTCAACAATTTCTATCATGCAGCGGATTTGCAAGAGGAATGCATAGACAATTGTCGCTTTATTTTATATAAAGCTTTTAATTTTCATTGTACTCCTATAACCTTAATGGAATATCAAAGATAAACGTAAAATGTCTTTATTGTGCATTATTTTTTTCTGAATACATGTATCAAAGAATTTTGTAAAATTAAATTCCTTAAGTAGAAAAAGAGATCATAGGAGACATTGCCCTCTGCTAATGGTCCTAAAATTTCCTAGACGGCATTCGTCCATATGATCCAAGGATGCATCAAAGTAAACGGGACAAAGAATGTACCGCTGAGTTTACCACAACTCTTTCATATTTGAATATTTTACTAACTTTGGACAAGAAGTGCAAACTTAAATGAAAAATTTTACTATTTATATTCAAATTCGATTATATTGTGAACATTCTCAATTTTGAATATCGCATGCATCAATGTTTGGGTTGCACTGACAAATACCATTTAATTAAATGAGCACAAAATATAACAATGAATAAGCAGTTATATTTTGAGCATACTTAGCTTAGTGCAGACAGTTGCGTAGAGGCTTCTCTTGTCTATTTTTGTAATATTTTATGTCTTCTTTGATCACATGACGGTCAATTATGATTGCTTTAAGTGTTTCACTGAGTGTATCTTAATTGCTTCCTAAACTACAAAAAAGATAATAATTACAAACAATTTTAGCGGGTGCCAGTAAATGTTAAATCAAGCCTTTTTCTTTACCCCTCAGTTAGACACTAACGGTAGTGAAGGAGAAACCTCAAGAGTACTTTGCAAAAATACATTCAAGAAGGGATGGAAATCACATGTGGATGCTTAAAAACTTAAATACGGCTTTTCAACACTAAAAAAAAAACTTTCCATCGATAAAACCATAGACATAAATCGATTTTATGTCTATGATAAAACAAACATCACGCTTTCTGACATCGTAGACAGATGCTTTTTTGATAAAAATCGTAATAATTTCTACTTACCATTTTAAATTTTTATGAAGATTATCTTTGAATGTTTTAACAAATACATGTAAATTACAATACTAGTAATCTGATCAAAAGTATGGAGATGGATACGTTGTTGACACCTTATTTATTATAAAGATAAATAAATGTGTTTAAAATCATCGAGATTTATTTCAAAATTTATTTATATCCTTACATTCAATTAATATGTATGTTTTAAAACAACAGCCATCTAAAAATTCCCCATCAATTACACATCAATTAAAAGGTAATAGTTTTTAAATACGGACATTGATGTTACATAAACAACTTCTATTTCATGTTTCCTCATTGTTTCCCATTATAATTGATCTTAAGTCCCTTGAAGTGTTCAGTTGCCCTCCTCCTCTGAACACCTGGCCTGTTCATCATACGATTATGGTAGGCCTTTAATGTTGGAAATTTATCAAGACAGGTAGGAGACAAAGTAACCAGGCATTCCAAGAGATCAAACAGATTATAATCCGTAAAGCAGATCTGAAAATAAAATTAAACTTATTTTCTTTAAAATTTTATGACCGTCATATTACTCATTAAAATAAAAGAGTAACTAATTGTTTTGCAGTAAATTCTGTTAACCCCTTGATCTCCGATACATTCAAGAGACTGATTTTTTAAATAAGAAAACTCAAAATCTTAAAAATTTATTGGAATCTTCAAGACATAATTTTAATACCAAACCTTGCTTCCAAGTACATAATCTCCACTTTTCATCAAGTTCTACGAAACAAAATTGAATATTTTTTTCTTTAAAAATATGTGTTTAAATAAAACAGTACATTACTTAACCACCTTTTTGTGTATTTAAGGTGTGCTACAATATCTATATAACTCACAAATCTGACATTTCTCAAGAATTCACTTTCAAAAAATGTTAAAAATTATTCTTATCAAAGAGAAAAATTACAAATTACGTAACAGACATGTTGGAAAAATAGTTTTAGTCTTAAAATGAAATAGCTCTCATATAAGCTTGCATGTGTACAAACCTCAAAACATTGCAGTTTTCCTGGAAGTCCTTCAATAAATGGACCCTTTCCGTTCTCCTGCAGTAGGTAAGTAGTACATACGTTATCATCATCATGACCCGAAGAACACCATTATAAGACAGTTTGAAATAAAAAAAAAATGAGTAATGTGTTCTAATATTGCAGTCAAATTCAGTAGGATTACGAAACACACTTACCGGTAAGTACATACATGTAAATGAAACTAATTATCATACATGTAATCATCATTTTAAGTTACTAAGTAACAATATCAAGTATTGATAGTTTTCCAGACGCATATGATACAAAAACGAGTTTTATCTTTTTTTAGAATTAATATGTGTTTATGTTTTCTGTAAGAATTTAGTTAATATTTTTGTATTTAAGGAGCATAGACTCGAATGTAAAGTGAATACATGTATTTTTTTTTAAAATAAGTTTTTCAGCTATGTCATACGTGTTGCAAGAAACTCCAGGTAAACAATGTATATCTAGATAGTTTTTATAGCTATTTTCTTTTTTAAATAACGACTTTTAGGGGTCTTAAATTGTTAAACATCCTTTCACGTTCTCGAACTTAACTTTATCTTGAGCATTAAAGAAACTAGAAAATCTTTGGTGTTTTCATAAAACATATTAACGCCATCATCAAGAATTATCGACTTACAAACATGTAGAAATGTAATTAAGATTTTGAAAATAGCGCATCAACGTTTTAGTCAACATCCAATGTTGTGTGCATGTAAAGGTAGAAAATCGAGCCTAGTCGATACATGTAAAAAGTATTTTGAGAAAATATAATCAATGAAATGATTTGAACTAAATTTAAAATTGACATTGAATTTATCCATTTTTCGCCCCCGTTTTTTTTCGCCCCTTTCGCCCTACTGTCATTTGATCGAATGTAAAATGGGGCGAATTCAAAGAATACAGTATAATTACTTAAACAAATCTATGACTGGGCGAATTTAAACGGGGCAAAACTGTTTGAACGTGTGAAAGGGCGAAAATAACCCTGTATACAGTAGTTTATTGTAGATTAAAGCAAGTGCATTCGACAGTCAAGTTTTTTCTCTGCATATTTTAAAGTTTTGGTCCAAACTTTCAGTATATACATGTAGTTAAGCCCAGGAACTCTTTTTCTTTCAAATAACAAAAACAAAGTATGAGAAAGATCGTGCCATCTTTAAAAAAAATGTTTGCTTGCACTCTCTCGACTCAGGGTAAAATAATTCGGTCAGAAGGTAGGTGGGAAAATCTTTTTACAGAAAATGTTATATTTATGAAGATAAGAGGAATACTGTAAAAAAAGAAAACAAATTGTGTCTTGGAAGGTAAAAAGTTTTTAGTTGGACCGATTTAGTCAGTCGATCAAGAGAGGACAACGAAACCTTTCTGAAACATAGCCTTCCCTAAAAGAGAATGTTTTTGGTCTGATTGATTGAACACTAATGATGCTACCTTTTTTGAAGAAAAATAACTAGTTAAAATTTCTTTTTATTTTAAGGCCATTTATTTAGCATGTTACATTTATATTGCTACTAACATTCAATGCGCCATTTTTCTCCATGGCCAATTATTTTGAAAAACAATATTCAAAGAATAATTCAATGCATTTACAGTATATCAGCAATTAAAGTCTGATTGTATGCACAGTTGTCTCCACATATACATTCTTCTGTGGATAAGGCCACCCGTCCAATATTTTCTTTCTAAAAGAAGAAAATGAAACCATCAATTTGAACATCATTCTTAGTGATAAAATATTTTTATCATTTGATTGGATTTAAAAATACAATTGAATACTTAACTTTAAAATGTTTGAACTTTAATATCAACAAAACAACAAGGAATTATAAATAACAGTACTTTTAAAAGCACTTTCTCTGAGACACAAATAATATTCTGTCCATTAATTTAGTGATTTTTCAAAGTTTCACTGAGTAAATACTCTCTAAATTATTTGCATTTTCTCTAGTGCAAAAATGTTTAACGGGTTATCCTGATGTAAATGAAATAGACATAGGGAAATATAATGGTAAAACTTAGGCCAATAAGATGTTTAATGAAAGATTAAAAATAACATACAAGAATCTTATCTGGTTTTTTTTCTACCTTATGTTCAATGTATCTAAGCTGAAAAGTTCATTCCAACGATACAAATCAAGAGCAGAGCCAACAAAAACTTCAGTAGTCATTATAGTCATGGGGGACTAAGCATCCTCTATCGACCGGTCGCTTCCGGTGTGCTTCTTTTTTTTGGATTGAAAAATATTGGGAAAAATCCGTCGACAATTCAGTTTGTAAATGTTATTCAAAAATAGTAAGCCAACATTTTACTTAATTACTGTTCACAAGGTCAAGAGATCATGGTATCGACCATAGAAATGATAACTTAAAACAAGACTGATTTTCTTTTTTCATCAACTTGATCGTCAATAAGTTTCCTCTTTTAATAAATTATTTATAGGTATAGAGCATGCTCTTGCATATGGAATCAACTTAGGGATACAAACTCTTGAATACCTTTATCACTGCTTTCCATTTCCATTGATCTTTATTCCTTTGAAGTGCTCTGTTGCCCTTCGTTTCTGGACTCCTGGTCTGTTCATCATACGACTATGGTAGGTTTTGAGTGAGGGAAAGGCATCCAGACAAGAGGGAGACAAGGTCACCAGACAGTCTAGAAGGTCAAACAGATTATAGTCCGTAAAGCAAACCTGTAACCAAATAAGTCGGGATTAGATTGAGGAGAACATGTAAATCCACATCAATTACAAACTTAAGTTTAGAAGAATATCAAATCTTTAATAGAAATATGTCATTATAGTTTTGTATAATATCCCCCCTCGAGTATTTTTTACTCATATGGAGACGCCATCACTTGCCGATGCAAATATTAGCCTATGTTTGGCACTCAGGGTCATTAAACAATGAGGAACCATTTTTGTGCCAACATCTATTGTGACACAGAATCTCGGTTTACAAGTCTCATCCGAAGGATTGGTCTCCAATAGCGGATTCAAAGCACTATATTCGGCACAAGGGCCATTACGCAGACGGTATCTTTTTATGCACTTTATATTTTTTTACATTTACTGCGACACGGGATCTCTGTATATACGGTCTAACCCACTCTCAAGGTCCCACAGCGGGGTTCGAAACGCAATGCAAGAATCATTATTGCTCAACTTTAGAGAAAAGGCTCAAAACATTGTACAAGGCAGATTAATCAACATGAAACTTAAAATTAATCTGAAGGATTTGAGATATACACGTAGAAGCATAATCAAAATAATATTTTTAGAAAAGGGGGAAAATCAAGAAACCAAATTATGATGAGTCGAATTCTTTATGAAAATGGGTAGTACATATAGATAGTATACAGACATTTCATAGTAGGGGCAATTTTAATTGCATTTATTGTAGAACATTTTTTTTAAATTGCTTTTAATTTTTAGTTTTCTACTAAGCAATTAGAGCAGATTTTCAGATACAAACCTTGTTTCCTAGAACATAATCTCCACCTTTCATTAAGTTCTACAAGACAACGTAAAAAAAGAACAATGTTTGCCTTTTTTAAATTTTGTTTTACATGTTATATCTCTTTAAACAGCGCATTTTCATGTTTGCTTTTGGAAACTAAATGGTGTTTCATGATATCAGCTTAGTAAGAATTTTTTTGGATAAAGTTGAATTTTAAGAAGCTGTAAAAATACCATTTCAATATGCTAACAATATATAACTAGGAAAATAAAACAGTAGTCTTTGCATAGTAATTTCACTAACCTCAAAACACTGTAGTTTTCCAGGAAGCTTTTCAATAAATGGACCCTTTCCTTCCTCCTACAAGAAAAAGCTATCCAAATTTATATACGTTATTGTCCCGCCTTGCAATCCCATTGGACGTCAGAATAAAACATTTAACAACACAATGAAATTTAGTAACGAACCTTAAATATCTGTAATTTATCAAAATATAAGTTGAAAAAATATTATATATAAGTTCTATCAACCAGTTTTTATTTAACAGATGAATAGCGAGAAACACGCATAAAATTTTATGAAGAATGAGCATCAGTGCTGAGTGTCGCTCTTCAAAATGGCACTTTCATATTTTCTCAGACCTGACTGATATATCCTCTATAAAACAATTATACAGTAAAATTTCTCGCCGGTTTCAGTTGATATAGATGATTTAGGTATAATTTAAGATTTCTAGAAGGAAAAAATGTACAAAATAATTATTATGAAATAGTTATGAGCGTCAGTGCTGAGTGTCGCTCTTCAAAATAGCAGTTTCCCATTTTCTCACACCTGACTTATATATCGTCTGTAAAACAGGTATACAGTAAAATTTTAAGCCGGTTTCAGTTGATATAGATGATTTAGGTATGATTTAATAATTCTAGAGGAAAAAATCGTAAAAAATAATTATTTTGAATTAGTTACGAGCATCAGGGAAAACTGTCGCTCCCTAAAATGGTAGTTTCCTATTTTCTCACACCTGACTTATATATCGTCTATAAAACAGGTATACAGTAAAATTTCAAGCCAGTTTTACTTGATATAGATGGTTTAGGTATAAGTTAATAATTCTAAAGGAAAAAATCGTAGAAAATAATTATTTTGAATTCGTTACGAGCATCAGGGAAAACTGTCGCTCCCTAAAATGGCAGTTTCCTATTTTCTCACACCTGAATTATATATCGTCTATAAAACAGGTATACAGTAAAATTTCAAGCCAGTTTTACTTGATATAGATGGTTTAGGTATGATTCGATAATTCTAGAGGGAAAAATCGTAGAAAAGAATTATTTTGAATTAGTTACGAGCATCAGGGAAAACTGTCGCTCCCTTAGATGGCAGTTTCCTATTTTCTCACACCTGACTTATATATCGTCTGTAAAACAGGTATACAGTAAAATTTTAAGCCGGTTTCAGTTGATATAGATGATTTAGGTATGATTTGATAATTCTAGAGGAAAAAATCGTAGAAAATAATTATTTTGAATTAGTTACGAGCATCAGGGAAAACTGTCGCTCTCTAAAATGGCAGTTTCCTATTTTCTCACACCTGACTTATACACTCAGTATCCTCTGTAAAACAGGTATACAGTAAAATTTCAAGCCAGTTTTACTTGATATAGATGGTTTAGGTATAAGTTAATAATTCTGGAGGAAAAAATCGTAGGAAATAATTATTTTGAATTAGTTATGAGCATCAGGGATAAGTGTCTCTCTTCAAAATGGCAGTTTCATATTTAGGGGAATTTCAGACTTTGCACACCGGCGTTATAATACACAAAATAATTCAGCTGATCATCTTGATAAATTACATTTTCCAAGCTTTCTTGGAAGGAAAGATATATTCCTTATCAACAGATTTGAGGCCCAGTTTAGTAAATCTGCACAATTTTTAAGCAAATCTGCAAATTAGGGAACTTGTAAGTTTTCTGCACTACTTTCTTCTCCTACCGATTCTAAAAATAATAAGTGGGATATAGTACACAACATACTGGTATTCCTAGGCATGTGAATTATTGATACTTGTATTATATAATTTAAATTTATATCATTTCAAACCCGGTATTCTTCCCGTCTCATTTATTGAGTTGCATTCCTGATATATATATATATATATCTTACTATATTGAAATCGATTATTTTTATTGAATATGGTATAAATTTAATACCTTGTAAAATGAACGATGTATCGTCTGCAGCGTGTTGTAGGATTTTTATTCTCTAAGCACGAGTTCTTTAGTAAAGCATATTAATTCTGGCGAATTGTGAATCTTTTTCGACATTGTTTCCACTATAAATAAATGGAGCAGTGTTGAGACTGGACACCCTTGTGTCATTTTGCATTTCTGCCCATCTGTTACACTTTCTTTCGAGCTTGTGCTGACATTTTACATAGCAATTCCCTATACATGTACGGCCTGAAGATTATTTTTAGATAGATATAATGCATTCCAGTAAAATGCATTATTTTTATTTTGAATCTGTGTTCCTCTAAAAATTGACGCTTTCTAAATATGGTGCATCTGAATCTTGCACACTAGTAGCATAAGAAGAAAATGGGCGACCGGTAAAGCAGGTGTACCCCAGTCTTCAATTGCAAGAGGTTTTAATGTTACGCAGAGCACCATATGTTACGCACAGCAACTATAAAATATAAAAATGCAACACCAAATTAAATGTTCGCAAAAATACGAGATACCACATGTAATATCAGCAGCAAAGAATCACTTCAGACATTTACTAGTACGTAAAAGTGAATGTAAACAGTGACGTCATCTACAGCATGAATTATCCCTAAACTGCAAAGACCATCTAACAATACCCTTTTCAACTGACTAAGACTTATTGCAAAAGGATTATCCATGCCAGTGTTCTGGTCCCACAGCACCCCATGCAAATATCTACTTCAAAGATCTCAGATCAATGGAGTATGACCACCGCATCACCATTGAACATTTTGGTGTAGCTAGTCCCAGAATGTTTATCAGAGAGCCTGTTATTGAAGTTCTAGGGTTTCGTAATGAACATTAGACAGAAAACTGCCTCCAGGACGTTAAAAAAGTTGGTGGTGGTAGTTTAGTGGAATGAAAAACGGTATTACACAAGAGTAAGACTGATTTGGTTCGTATTTAAAGGTCTTTGATGGTAAAAGGTACTCTAACTATGTTCTACCTGAACACGCCTATTCAATTTTGCAATGACAACCTCATTCTTGCAAAACAACAGAAACCTGATTCTGCAATTGTCACCTCGAGATTTAAACCTAACTAAGCAGCATTAGACAAAACGGATTGACATGATCCATTTGCCAAAGACAATCACATCCCTAGACGCTGCAACAGCTGACTAAAGCTCTACATTTGGAGAGGGAGAGTATTCCTATAGAGTTTTTATAACACACATTACCCTTTGACTGTAGATTTCAACTTGCCTGTGAACTACCCCCTGACTGCAGACTCCACTTTGACTATAAAGAACCCCCCCTGACTGTAGACTTCACCTTGACTATGAACTATCCCTTGACTGTGAAATACCCCCTGATCGTGAACTTCCCCCTGACTGTAGACTCCAACTTGACTATAAACAACTCCAACCTGTAGACTCCACCTTAATTGTGAACTATCCCTTGACTACCCACTGACTGTATTTTCCACATTGACTATGAACCACCCCTTGACTGTAGACTCCATCTTAATTATGAAGTATCCTCAAACTGTAGACTCCAATTTGACTGTGAACTACCCACTGACTGTAGACTCCATCTTGACTGTGAACTACCCCTGACTGTAGACCCTACCTAAGCTGTGGACTACCCCCTGACTGCACACCCCACCTTGACTATGAACAACCGTCTGACTGTAGACTCTACCTTCACTATAAACAACCCCCTGACTGTACACTCCAATTGACTATAAGCAACCCCAAACTGTAGACTCCACCTTGATTGTGAACTACCCCTCACCTTGATTGTGAACTACCCCTTGACTGTGAACTACCCACTGATTGTAGACTCTACCTTGACTATGAACTAACCCTTTACTGTAGACTCCACCTTAACTATGAAGTGCAGTAAAACTCGATTAGTACGAACACGGATATTGCTTAGTTATCTTGGATCCCCAGCTATAAATTTAACGAATTCCTTATACAGATATAACGAATTATGGATATAATGAAGTTATTTCATAGTTCCCAGTGTCTATAACCGAGTTTAACTGTATCCCCAAACTGTAGACTCCAATTTGACTGTGAAATACCCCCTGACTACACACTCCACCTTGACTATGAACTACCCCTGAATGCAGTCTCCACCTTCACTATGAACAACCCAATGACTGCAGACTCCACCTTGACTGTGAACTAACACCTGACTGTAGACTACATCTTGAATGTGAAGTTTTTATTACACACACTGCCCCCTGACTGTAGATTTCAACTTGACTGTGAACTACCCCCTGACTGTAAACTCCACATTAACTGTGAACAACCCCCTGACTGTAGACTCCACCTTGACTATGAACAATCCCCTGACTGTAGACTCCATCTTGACTGTGAAGTTTTTATTATATACATTGCCCTCTGACTGTAGATTTGAACTTGACTGTGAACAACCCCCTGACTGTAGACTCCACCTTGACTATGAACAATCCCCTGACTCTACACTCCAAACTGTAGACTTCCTTAATTGTGAACTAACCCTTGACTATGAGCTACCCTTTGACTATAGACTCCACCTTGACTATGAACTACCCCTTGAACTTGACTGTAGACTCCACCTTGACTATGAACTTCCCCTGACTGTAGAATCCACCTTGACTATGAATAACCCCCTTTGTATGAGGGGTCTCTTTTGTCCCAACACCTATTGCAACACAAGACCTCAATGCATGCTGTCTCATCCAAAGGAGCAGTCTCCACGTCCAACAGTGCGATTTGAAACCCCAACATAAGAACTTACCCCTTACTTGGCAACTCTAGAAAATTTTAACCACTGCACCATGCATGCGACAGCACAGCAATTTAGAAGATCCATAAACTGACTCAAAAAACTTAAATTGTTGCCCAAAAGCAAGAAGTCGCCCGCGTGGCGCAGTGGTTAGAGCGTCTGCTCTAGAGTCGCGAAGTAAGGAGTCAATCCTTACGTCGCGTGCTCGAATCCCACTGCGGGACATGGCGGCCGGTCCTTCGGATGAGACTGTACAAACCGAGGCCCCGTGTCGCAGTAGGTGCTGGCACGAAAAAGATCCCTCCCTGCTCAATGGCCCTAAGTGCCGAGTAAGGGACAAAATTTGCAGCTCTCCACCGGCAAATGGTGGCGTCTCTATATGAGTGAAAAATTCTCGAGAGGGACGTTAAACAATATACAATCAATCAATCAATCAAAAGCAAGAAAAATGGTATCACTAGGACCATCAAAATAATTGGTCTAGTATCTGTCTATTTATCATAATTATCATGAAACTATTAACAATAAAATATACTTTACATTTCATTTGCATTTCATACTCTATACTATACCTCTCATACTGGCCTATCTTGGCCTTTGAAGAACATTAAAAAAGGTATTTTTTGCTCATTTTTAATCACTTATTATTTACAAGTCTACCTATCATTAAATCACTGAAAGTTCTATTTGTGTAATAAAAAAGTGTTCTTGTGCAGTTCTCTTATTCTATAAACCTTTCAAATACATGTATATTATTGTCCCTGCCTTTGCAAAAGGGGGGGGGGGGACAATATAAATCTCATCCATCTGTACTTCTGTCAATCTGTAGTTCTGTCCATCACAAAAACTTTAAATTTGGTCATAATAGTAAGATTCTCAGCCAACCTTGGTCTTTCAGTCAGTTGATGTAACCTAATTAGCGTCTGAAACTTACACAGCTTTACATTCATTGCTGAAATATAGATTTCGGCAAACATCAACAAGTTTAGAGATAATACAATGAAAGTTTGTTGTACGGCAAGTGGTGGGGCTTAGTCACATTTGGTGATGTGCCATATACCCTGGAACTAAAAGTGAGAGCCTGCCAGGGATGATCCTGGGTTGGGATCTTTAAACCAAGGGAGGAATGTGGCAGTCAGCCCAGTTAGATTGCCAGTGACCGGATAGCTCAGTTGGTTATTTGAGACCTGACCGGAGATTCAGGGGGCCACGGTTTGAATCTCAGTCTGGTCTGCATTGTTTTTCTCCTCTCCCATAAAAGGAAAAGATCCGAAGGGGACATCAGATCATTAGAGTGAAATTACTCCCACTCTCAGCATAGCTCTATAAACAATACTCATTTTCTTATACTTGTATTGTCTTCACTTTTTTATAGAATAATGTTTAGCAAAAAGTATAATAAATGTTAGTAAAGTAAGAAAAAATGTATGTTAAGAGAAATTTTATTTGATCAAGCCATTCAATTGAATTTCAGGTTAAAATGTAATTTCTTGAATATCTTAAACAATTGTCAATCTGTCATTAAACACTTACAACATGTGTATAAACTAATGAATTAATTGGATTTTATAGTACCAGGTAATTTAAAACGGATTTCAAATTTAATTTAAAGTGTAAAAAAATAGATAGATCAATTTTTCCCCAAATTCATTTTCTCTGATACTTTGATCTTTTGCTCTAGCTAGGATACAAAATCTCTTCTTTATATGATATGAAAGAAATTCAATCACACATTTTTGTCCACATAGTTTGAAATATGGCCTGTAAGAAAGTTGTGAAATCAGACATTCAACGTTTTTCAACATTATCAATTAATTTATTGAAAACTTGCATGATGCTGTTTATAAAGGCAATATTTTTGTTACTGGTACTTGAATTCAATAAGTTTAGTTAAAGTGATACAAGTAAATTTGAATATTAAGATATTATGTAAAAATAGAGCATATATACAAGTGTCAGAATTGAAAATAATTCACAAGTAACTATGCTACACATAAAGTTATCTCACAAGAAATTGTATAATTCAATTTTTACAAAAAAAATCAACAGAATGATTCCAATGGGTCCCAAAATAAATTGTGTCAAATTAAGGAAAATTGAACTTATAGTGTTAGATATTTCATCACAATATTTTATCTTTAATACTTTTTATCTTTAACCTCTTGATATGACATTGACCTTTACAGTACATTAAACATCTCGCAATATATGTGTCCAAATATCAGCCCTCTACTATATATATGGAACATAAGTTACATGGCATTTTGTAACAGACTTACAGTCTGTACTGCATTTAAACAGCATTAAGCCATTCTAAAATGTAAGCTACCAAGTGACCAATACATGTATATAGAATTCTCTGATTTTTTTCCCCACAAAATATGTCAATTTTTGCTTAAGTAGCGCATAAAATATCTATTAAAACTAAGTGATTTTGTCGTCAAATACTGGGCAAGTTCTTTTAATTGAGAGTTGTCTTACTGGTAGCTTGTCTATCCCAACATTGACAATTGTTCAGTGACATTGCATCTTACTGAACGGTGTGTTGATTTACCCAAATGGAGCCAAAGATGACTCAAATGGACTTCTGTAGACTTTATATCAAAACTAAAATGCATCTATATATATATAAAAATAATTATTTATTTTTGCATTTAGATATTTATATTGATGATGTTACATATTATGCATCATTTAGATACCAATATATTTTAACAACCTCATGCTGTGGCAAAGTATATTTTTAATCTTTATCAAACAACATTCCAACGGCTTTGTAAAATAAATTGCTGAAGGTGAAAATCCCTCGTACATTGCAAATGTCTTCCTGGTCCTATTTTCAGTTCACCTTTCTGCACTAAATCCTCCCTGACGGCAGCAAAAGAAGCTAAAAACACTTCACCGTTCATGGCATAAATAGTTTTTGCCCCATTACAATGTAGTTTATTCTCTGCGTACTGCAAATTGTTGCAAATGACAATCACATTACTACATATCTATTATATATATCACCTATGTGCCAACCCACTAACTATACACGTGCAAAAACTATTCAGGATATTGCATATCTATAGGATATTGAGTGGATCAATATAAAGCAGGCACTGCACGCGTGCACACTTTACCAACTCTTACCATATGGACCGTAGTCAGTTTTAGCAAACTTAAACCTTGCCAGATCAACTTGTCCCATCAAAACACGAGTGTAACATTCCTAATACATGAAAATATATTAAAATGCAACAGTTAAATATAGTTTTAAAATATATAATTTTATAATCAAGATGTAAATTGCATATGAATGACTAGATTTGAAAATATATTTTTAAATGTTTTTTATTTTTTAATTTAGGGTATATATACACGTATATAAATTTATCAAAACCATATGCAACTTTACATTCTCGACTTTTTAAGTACATGTTTTGATTTCTGACTTTTTCAACTTCAGAAATCAAACGATATACAAGAAAAATTGAACCATACCATAAAGGCCGGAGATAAACTTCATCATAGCCAAATCTACGTGTCCCATCAATACACGTGTGTAACTCTCCTGGAAAGTTTAGGTCATAAGCAAAGTCGATTTGATATACATGTATTTAAAATTTTAAATGCGTCATTTTATGCATATATTTTGTTATATTGTCCATAAAGTTGCATATATTTCGCATAAAAAATATAATAGTCTAATTAATAGTTATATTAATCGTGTTACATGTAAGTGCAGTTTTGCAACCTTATGTTGTTTATAAGGAACACCGCCCACTGAAACAGATTTTATTACTTATACACACATAGAACCAGATTTTAAACAACAAAAAAATTGTCAACCAGCAAGTCTGACAATGCGTTGAATATGTTATTGTAGATATTGATTTGTCATATATACTAGTATATATAAAGATATCCAAAAATCTCCAAATGACATACATGTTTTGATATTTTTCTTGAAAATGAATTATTTATACTGTTCTGCGCTGGACTTTCTTACCACAAATACAGTCAAAATATTTAAAATCACGGAAAATGTCAATAAGAAGAACATAGATTAGAGCATACAAAAAGGTTCTCTAAAAGTTTATCTATTTTAGGATAAAATTGTGTTCTTACTTTTATCCAATAAAACTTCACACTTTAACTGTTCTATAAAATTGCATCTCTGAAAACTTAATTTAATAACGATTTCTATAAAATGTCCAGTTGAATTAAGAAACATAAGACCATTTGTTACATTTGTCTGTTGTCTAGTGAACATTTAATATTCAACTTACATATGATATTTTAGTGGCATTATTTTTAAAAGCTATTCAGTTGGTTATATTTGTGTTATAATTATATTAAAAGATATGCCCATTACCTTTTCAAAATCTGTTGGTGTTCCCAAATGAAAAGTTCTTGTAACATCTGTTGTTCCATCTCTACATGTATATGATGAAGAAAATATGTTTTGAATTCAATCTTTGTAGGTAGGAAAGAACATTCACAGTAGTTTGTCATATTATTATTTCAGTGCATACTTACAAATATTGTCCACCTGAGTCCAGAAGGTACATTTCAGATGTAGTGATTTCTCGATCAGTAAGGTTGCTGGGGGAATAGTGGATGACTGCCCCATTAGAACCGACAGCAGAGATGGAGGAGAAACTGAGACCTCTGTTGTATAGCTTCTTCCTGCAATATCATATTATTTTTTTAATTGCACTGACAGAATAGGGTACAAAATTTCAAACCAAATGAAATTTAGGATAAGAAATGCCTACAATTTTCATGGATTGACACGTCAAGTAATACAGTGTACATTATTGGATTTGTTTTAATTGTCAATGATACTTATATCAAAGGTTTAAAATATAATAAAATAATAGAATAAAATTTATTTTAATCATCATTGTAAATCTAAACATTGTTTATCTTTTTATTTGTTTTTTTTATTTTGCCTGTTTTGACAATGAGGAATTTTGAAGAAAAAAAATTAAATCTTATCTTAACTTGATACAAAAAGATTGTTTCATGAAATATATTAACAAAACGAACACTATTCAAGCTCAAAGTCCATTAAAATTGAAACTATATAATTATGCAATTATATTTACACCTCTTATTTTCTTGATTATAAAATCACTATTTTACAAATTTTTAAAAGTATTCATTCTTTAAATGTCCTTAAAATTTACTTATTATCTGTTCGATCTCTAAATTTTCTTATTTTAATCTTTTACCTTGTATCTTGTTGAAGTTCACTTTCACTTACCCCCGGTACTCTATATGTTTTTGTCTACTCAAATTAGCTTTAAAAACGTATAATGTACTGTATCTTATATATTTTTACTTTACATTGTTATACCTTTGAAATACATGTAAACTTACTCCCGATAGGTTTTGAGATCTTGTGCTGCCGACACTTCTGTCCATCGTTTTCCCGCTTTCACCTAAACAGTATATAGATTATTAGTATTCATTAATTACAAAGACTTCGTGCAGCTATGCCTTGAAAAATACAATATGAATTATCTTAAAAATTGTTCACCTCTTTCTCCAATTTAGTCATAAAAGTAATAAGTGCCTCTGCATCCCGCTTCTGTATGATAGGAAAGTAAAAGACGTAAATAGCTAAAGAAAAATAAAACTTTTTAATTGCATTTAAACAAAATAGCACATTTGCCCAAAGTTCAATAACAATAAAAACCTACAATTATGCACATTAGCTGTTTAACGGATGTGAATCTTGTGAACACCCAATACACAATACCACTGTTTAAAATAAATATGAAAAATTGTACAAATAAAAAATATTACACATCTTGTAAAAACCACCAAATCCTCCAACCAATATCGTAATGGTGCTTTCTGGGGGTATTAAAGAATATCTCCTAGATTTTGGTATGAACCATTATATACATGTACATATATTTAAAGGGGTATGGACACAGTTTCCACTAAATTTTTAAAACCAATTTTAATGTTTACTATTCCTACCTCAGGCCTCATCTAATGATTAGCAAAAATTTGAACATCATTTGTTGATTAATAAACGAGACTTAAAGTTCGTCATAATGTAAATATTATAATTATCTACTTTGAACGAACATATATTTGTATATTAACCTAATAGTATGTAACCAAAAACATTACACAGACCTTGTTTACATAACAAAGGTTTGGAGTTATAAATCTGTCTTGTATCTCGACATCTGACGTTAAGTTTTTGTGATCATTAGAGAGACCCTAGTTAAATATATTGTAAAAATGGAAAAATAAAATTTGAAAATTTAACTGAAACTGTGTCTATGTCCCTTTAAAGAAAGAACCTTAGTTAACATCATATTTGAACACATAAAATTTTACATGAGAATTCCTCATCCCTTGTCTTTCAATTTCATTCTTCTGTGACTTCTGAACAGCTGCTGGAGTGTTTTCCTGCAAGCGCTTGGCCTATATAATCATAAAATATAATTCCAGTCAATTCTATTGCTGTGAATTCAATCTTAAAAAGCACACTGTGTATTATTTCTCAAGAATCTTTGTAATAGTAAGATCATATGAAGAGAAATCTTCGTCATGAAGAATGGGCGGAGCGGAGCGGTGCCCATTCTTCGTGACGAAGATTTCTCTTCATATGATCTTACTGACTTAGAACAGAACCTCAGCCAATCAAATGAATGGATTAGAAATAAACTCCTCCCACGGCTGTGTCCTATATAATGCTCAACTTGACCGCTCGTTGTACATATCGAGCACGCAATCACTATCGAACACACGCGGTTTCAGAATGGACTCCAACGCAGTCAGGTTAGCACGAGATTATATGAAATACATGTAGCTTGAATCAGGCACGTAGCAACAGGGGGAGCACTTTTTTCTTTCGAAAATGTTCATTGAAAGGCTGACCCCCCCCCCTCCTTTTTTTCACTACAGTATATGAATATGTAGGTAATTTAATATTGTACGGGGGGAAATGGTACTGGAAGAAATTAGAATTGAAAAAAGTTCAAAAACGATGTTACGTAAGTGATTTACTTGGGAAATGGTATGAAGATATTAAAGCTACTGAACTAATGAATATCCGTGTAACAAGAATCTATATTTTTGAAAAATCATTGTGTTAAGATGTCAAGTCCCTTGTCAGCAGGAGTAGGTATTGCCGTTTAGGGTGAAATAATGATGAAAATTGTTACTTAAATCTGTCTTCAAAGACAAGGTTCATCTCTGATATACATGACGATGGTTGTATTTTCTGTATGTACCGAAATGTGAAAAAAATAATATTCAGAAAGGCGACAAAAGATTACAGTGGAATAAAAAGCCTAGCAATGCCTAGAAAGTTTAAATATAATTGTAAACAACACGTTTTTCTCTATTTTCTCACACCTGACTTATATATCGTCTGTAAAACAGGTATACAGCAAAATTTCAAGCCAGTCTTACTTGATATAGATGGTTTAGGTATAAGTCAATAATTCTAGAGGAAAAAATCGTAGGAAATAATTATTATGAATTAGTTATGAGCATCAGGGATAAGTGTCGCTCTTCAAAATGGCAGTTTCCTATTTTCTCACACCTGACTTATATATCCTCTGTAAAACAGGTATACAGCAAAATTTCAAGCCATTCTTACTTGATATAGATTTAGGTATAAGTCAATGATTCTAGAGGAAACAAGAGGCCCATGGGCCACATCTCTCACCTGAGAAGCGTTGACCATTCTGTTCTTTACCAGATTTCCCCCTTGTTATACATAATGCATCCCCACCCTACCCCACTGATCATAATTTAGACATTTTGAAATCTTCACTACCCCATGATCCTTCCATGGGCACATACGTTTCAGCTTTTTTGACCCAGTGGTTCCTGAGAAGAAGATTGTCAAAGATTTTTCCTATATATTTCTATGTAATACTTTGATTTGCTATAATGGCCCCGCCCTTCCCCTGGGGATCATGATTCCTACAATTTAGAATTTACACTACCCCAGAATGCTTCCACATAAGCTTCACTTTTTTCTGGCCCAGTGGTTCTTGAGAAGAAGATTTTCAAAGATTTTTCCTATATACTTCTATCTAAAACTTTGATTCCCCATTGTGGCACCGCCCTTCCCCGGGGGTCATGATTTGAACAATTTAGAATCTACATTATACCAGGATGCTTCCACATAAATTTCAGCTTTTCTGGCCCAGTGGTTCTTGAGAAGATTTTCAAAGATTTTTCCTATATATTTCTATCTAAAACGTTGATTCCCCATTGTGACCCCGCCCTTCCCCCGGGGGTCATGATTTGAACAATTTAGAATCTATACTATACCAGGAGGCTTCCACATAAGTTTCAGCTTTTCTGGCCCAGTGGTTCTTGAGAAAAAGATTTTCAAAGATTTTTCCCACATATTTCTATCTAAAACGTTGATTCCCCATTGTGGCCCCGCCCTTCCCCCGGGGGTCATGATTTGAACAATTTAGAATCTACACTATACCAGGATGCTTCCACATAAGTTTCAGCTTTTCTGGCCCAGTGGTTCTTGAGAAGAAGATTTTCAAAGATTTTTCCTATATATTTCTATATAAAACTTTGATTCCCCATTGTGGCCCCGCCCTTCCCCCGGGGGTCATAATTTGAACAATTTAGAATCTACATTATACCAGGATGTGGTTCTTGAGAAGATTTTCAAAGATTTTTCCTATATATTTCTATGTAAAACGTTGATTCCCCCTTGTGGTCCCGCCCTTCCCCCAGGGGTCATGATTTGAACAATTTAGAATCTACATTATACCAGGATGCTTCCACATAAGTTTCAGCTTTTCTGGCCCAGTGGTTCTTGAGAAGAAGATTTTTTAATGACCCAACCCTATTTTTGCCTTTTCTTGATTATCTCCCCTTGCGAGGGGATATGTCCCTTCATTTTAACAATTTAAATTCCCCTTTACCCAAGGATGCTTTGTACCAAGTTTGGTCAAAATTGGCCCAGTGGTTCTTGAGAAGAAGTCGAAAATGTGAAAAGTTTACAGACGGACAGACAGACGGACAATCCAACTTGACTATAAACAACTCCAACCTGTAGACTCCACCTTGATTGTGAACTATCCCTTGACTATGAACTACCCACTGACTGTAGACTCCATCTTTACTTTGAACTACCCCTGACTGTAGACTCCACCTAAGCTGTGGACTACCCCCTGACTGCACTCCCCACCTTGACTATGAACAACCCTCTTACTGTAGACTCTACCTTCACTATAAACAACCCCCTGACTGTACACTCCAATTGACTATGAGCAACCCCAAACTGTAGACTCCACCTTGATTGTGAACTACCCCTTGACTGTGAACTACCAACTGATTGTAGACTCTACCTTGCCTATGAACTAACCCTTTACTGTAGACTCCACCTTAACTATGAAGTGCAGTAAAACTCGATTTAGTACGAACATGGATATTGCAAATTCACGGATACAGCAAAGTTATCTTGGATCCCCAGCTATATAAATTTAATGAATTCCTTATACAGATATAACGAATAATAGATATAATGAAGTTATTTCATAGGTCCCAGTGTCTTCGCTATCACCGAGTTTAACTGTATCCCCAAACTGTAGACTCCAATTTGACTGTGAAATACCCCCTGACTACACACTCCACCTTGACTATGAACAACCCCCTAACTGTAGTCTCCAGCTTCACTATGAACAACCCCATGACTGCAGACTCCACATTGACTGTGAACTAGCACCTGACTGTAGACTCCATCTTGACTGTGAAGTTTTTATTACACACATTGCCCTCTGACTGTAGATTTCAACTTGACTGTGAACTACCCCCTGACTGCACACCCCACATTTACTTGAACAATCCCCTGACTGTAGACTCCACCTTGACTATGAACAATCCCCTGACTGTAGACTCCATCTTGACTGTGAAGTTTTTATTATATACATTTCCCTCTGACTGTAGATTTAAACTTGACTGTGAACTACCCACTGACTGTACACTCCACCTTGACTATGAACTACCCCTGACTGTACACTCCAAACTGTAGACTTCCTTAATTGTGAACTATTCATTGACTATGAAATAACCTTTGACTATAACCTCCACCTTGACTATGAACTACCCCTTGAACCTTTAGTGTAAAATCCACCTGTATTGTGAACTACCCACTGACTGTAGACTCCACCTTGACTATGAACTACCCCTTGAACTTTGACTGTTTTTATTACACACATTGCCCTCTGACTGTAGATTTCAACTTGACTGTGAACTCCCCCCTGACTGCACACCCCACATTTACTTGAACAACCCCCTGACTGTAGACTCCACCTTGACTATGAACAATCCCCTGACTGTAGACTCCATCTTGACTGTGAAGTTTTTATTATATACATTTCCCTCTGACTGTAGATTTAAACTTGACTGTGAACTACCCACTGACTGTACACTCCACCTTGACTATGAACTACCCCTGACTGTACACTCCAAACTGTAGACTTCCTTAATTGTGAACTATTCATTGACTATGAACTAACCTTTGACTATAACCTCCACCTTGACTATGAACTACCCCTTGAACCTTTAGTGTAAAATCCACCTGTATTGTGAACTACCCACTGACTGTAGACTCCACCTTGACTATGAACTACCCCTTGAACTTTGACTGTTTTTATTACACACATTGCCCTCTGACTGTAGATTTCAACTTGACTGTGAACTCCCCCCTGACTGCACACCCCACATTTACTTGAACAACCCCCTGACTGTAGACTCCACCTTGACTATGAACAATCCCCTGACTGTAGACTCCATCTTGACTGTGAAGTTTTTATTATATACATTTCCCTCTGACTGTAGATTTAAACTTGACTGTGAACTACCCACTGACTGTACACTCCACCTTGACTATGAACTACCCCTGACTGTACACTCCAAACTGTAGACTTCCTTAATTGTGAACTATTCATTGACTATGAAATAACCTTTGACTATAACCTCCACCTTGACTATGAACTACCCCTTGAACCTTTAGTGTAAAATCCACCTGTATTGTGAACTACCCACTGACTGTAGACTCCACCTTGACTATGAACTACCCCTTGAACTTTGACTGTAGACTCCACCTTGACTATGAACTATCCCCATGAACCTTGACTGTAGACTCCACCTTGATTATGAACTTCCCCTGACTGTAGACTCCATAGACGCCACCTTGACTATGAACTACCCCTTGAACCTTGACTCTACACTCCACCTTGACTATGAACTACCCCTGACTATACACTCCAAACTGTAGAATTCCTCAATTGTGAACTATTCTTTGACTATGAACTACCCTTTGACTATAGACTCCACCTTGACTATGAACTACTCCTTGAAGCTTGACTGTAGACTCCAACTTGACTATGAACTTCCCCTGACTGTAGACTCCACCTTGACTATGAACTTCCCCTGACTGTAGACTCCACCTTGACTATGAACTACCCTTTGAACATTTACTGTAAATTCCACCTTTATTGTGAACTTCCCACTGACTGTAGACTCCACCTTGATTATGAACTTCCCCTGACTGTAGACTCCATAGACTCCACCTTGACTATGAACTACCCCTTGAACCTTGACTGTACACTCCACCTTGCCTATGAACTACAGGGTTCTCCATCATTTGAGATTTTACTGTGTTGCAGAGTTTACGCAAAGCACTAATATTTCGCGGTATTTTCGCGATCAAATTCGCAACTGCATCACAATTCATTATAATAACAATAGATTACATGCACACACTTATTCAAAAATCGCTAATTCGTTACACAAATGGTATGGTCGTAAATATTGATAAAAGGAAAAGAAACGTTCTGAAAAGCATAGGAAATTCTGACCGATAGTCGAACTCCTTAACATTTTTGAAAGTAGATTTGCCGTTTATTTATCAGGTTTCTTGATCGAGTTACCGCATTACAAAAAAAGAAATTTCAGAACAGTAGAATATTTCAAGGAGTCCCTTGAACATACTGAAATTTTAAAATTTTCAGCAATTTATTTACATCAGTTAAATGACTTCGGTACGATGTTATGTTTGACTTACAGTGCTTACATAATTCTAAAGCTGTACGTGGCTCTATAGAAAAGACATATTTAAATATTTTTCATTAATAATACAATGTATTTTATTGCAACTACCAATAAATTGGTACATTGAATTGTGAAAACAATTTATTTGTCCTTGTTCCGTCATGCGTAAAGTCCGGCGAGGGTCTAGGAGATAATTGATTGATTACTCAAGGTGAAGACCTAGTAATTAAGTGTTTTATTAACTTTTTGAATTGAAAGATGGTAGAATTGTTTGATCAAAGTTTCAGTTAGAGAGAATTTGTGTGTTTAGATTTTCTAATTTTCACAAATCTTACTGTGTCGGCAAAATTTTTACTGTGTCGCATGCATGAAATTTGAATCGTTACTGTGTCGGACAAAATTTTACTGTGTCGGGAGCAACACAGTAAAACAGCTCATGGAGAACCCTGAACTACCCCTTGAACCTTGACTGTAGACTCCACCTTGACTATGAACTTCCCCTGACTGTAGACTCCACCTTGACCATGAATAACCCCCTTTGTATGAGGGGTCTTTTTTGTCCCAACACCTATTGCAACACAAAGACCTCAATGCATGCTGTCTCATCCAAAGGAGCAGTCTCCACGTCCAACAGTGGGATTTGAAACCACAACATAAGAACTAACCCCTTACTTGGCAACTCTAGAAAATTTCTAACCACTGCACCACGCATGCGACAGCACAGCAATTTAGAAGATCCATAAACCGACTCAAAAAAACTTAAATTGTTGCACAAAAGCAAGAAGTCTCCCGCGTGGCGCAGTGGTTAGAGCGTCTGCTCTATAGTCGCGAAGTAAGGAGTCAATCCTTACGTCAAGGGCTCGAATCCCACTGCGGGACGTGGAGGCCGGTCCTTCGGATGAGACCGTATAAACTGAGGCCCCGTGTCGCAGTAGGTGCTGGCACGAAAAAGATCCCTCCCTGCTCAATGGCCCTAAGTGCCGAGTAAAGGACAAAATTTGCAGCTCTCCACCGGCAAATGGTGGCGTCTCCATATGAGTGAAAAATTCTCGAGAGGGACGTTAAACAATATACAATCTATCAAAAGCAAGAAAAATGGTATCACTAGGACCATCAAAGTAATTGGTCTAGTACCCTAAAATCTTGAAAATAAGACGGATTTAATAATAAGCCGGTTTTGAAAATAAGCCACCTATTTCTTGTATTAAAAATCGGGGAACGCCAATGAATAAAAAAACTTTGATGAGCTAAAATCATTCGTTAATGTTTCCTCCTTGTCAAACTTCCCACATTTACAGTATTTTTTCTACACGCAAGATACTGAACAAAGTTTTATTGTTATTATTTTATTATATTCATGATGTTTTAATTTTAGATCGAACAAGTAGTTCCCATTCTATCGATTACATTTTATTCAATGATTATATGGAAAGTAAACCTTGATTGTGCTCTCTTCTCTTACCAGTTTTTTGCATTGATAATAAGCCGGAATTTGAAAATAAGCCGGTTTTGAAAATAAGCCCCCACTTTCTTACCAAAACTTAAAATAAGCCGCGGCTTATTTTCAAGATTTTAGGGTATCTGTCTATTTATCATAATTATCATGAAACGATTAACAATAAAATATACTTTACATGCATTTCATACTCTATACTATACCTCTCATACTGGCCTATCTTGGCCTTTGAAGAACATTAAAAAAGGTATTTTTTGCTCATTTTTAATCATCAAGTCTACCTATCATTAAATCACTGAAAGTTCTATTTGTGTAATAAAAAAGTGTTCTTGTGCAGTTCTCTTAATCTATAAACCTTTCAAATACATGTATATTATTGTCCCTGCCTTTGCAAAAGTGGTAGGGGGGGGACAATATAAATCTCATCCATCTGTACTTCTGTCAATCTGTAGTTCTGTCCATCACAAAAACTTTAAATTTGGTCATAATAGTAAGATTCTCAGCCAACCTTGGTCTTTCAGTCAGGTGATGTAACCTCATTAGCGTCTGAAACTTACACAGCTTTTCATTCATGGCTGAAATATAGATTTCGGCAAACATCAACAAGTTTAGAGATAATACAATGAAAGTTTGTTGTACGGCAAGTGGTGGGGCTTAGTCACATTTGGTGATGTGCCATATACCCTGGAACTAAAAGTGAGAGCTTGCCAGGGATGATCCTGGGTTTGGGTCTTTAAACCAAGACCTTTAAGAAGGGAGGAATGTGGCATAGCCCAGTTAGATCGCCAGTGACCGGATAGCTCAGTTGGTTATTTGAGACCTGACCGGCGATTCAGGGGGCCACGGTAAAGAGAATCTCAGTCTGGTCTGCATTGTTTTTCTCCTCTCCCATAAAGGAAAAGATCTGAAGGGGACATCAGATCATTTATGATTAGAGTGAAATTACTCCTACTCTCAGCATAGCTCTATTAACAATACTCATTTTCTTATACTTGTATTGTCTTCACTTTTTTATAGAATTATGTTTAGCAAAAAGTATAATAAATGTTAGTACAGTAAGAAAAAATTTATGTTAAGAGAAATTTTATTTGATCAAGCCATTCAATTGAATTTCAGGTTAAAATGTAATTTCTTGAATATCTTAAACAATTGTCAATCTGTCATTAAACACTTACAACATGTGTACAAAGTAATGAATTATTTGGATTTTATAGTAATTTAACATGGATTTCAAATTTAATTTAAAGTGTAAAAAATAGATAGGTCAATTTTTCCCCAAATTCATTTTCTCTGATACTTTGATCTTTTGCTCTAGGATACAAAATCTCTTCTTTATATGATATGAAAGAAATTCAACCACACACTTTTGTCCACATAGTTTGAAATATGGCCTGTAAGAAAGTTGTGAAATCAGACATTCAACGTTTTTCAACATTATCAATTAATTTATTGAAAACTTGCATGATGCTGTTTATGAAGACAATATTTTTGTTACTGGTACTTGAATTCAATAAGTTTAGTTATAATGATACTGGTAAATTTGAATATTAAGATATTATGTAAAAATAGAGCATACATATAAGTGTCTGGGTTAGGGTCACAAACCCTAACCCTAACCCTAACCCTAACCCTATAAGTAACTATGCTACACATTAAGTTATCTCACGAGAAATTGTATAATTCAAATTTTACAAAAAAAATCAACAGAATGATACCAATGGGTCCCAAAATAAACTGTGTCAAATTAAGGAAAATTGAACTTATAGTGTTAGATATTTCATCACAGTATTTTATCTTTAATACTTTTTATCTTTAACCTCTTGATATGACATTGACCTTTACAGTACATTAAACATCTCGATGTGTCCAAATATCAGCCCTCTACTATATATGGAACATAAGTTACACTGCATTTCGTAACAGACTTACAGTCTGTACTGCATTTAAACAGCATTAAGCCATTCTAAAATGTAAGCTACCAAGTGACCAATACATGTATATAGAATTTTCTGATTTTTTCCCCCACAAAATATGTCAATTTTTGCTTAAGTAGCGCATAAAATATCTACTAAAACTAAGCGATTTTGTCGTCAAATACTGGGCAAGTTCTTTTAATTGAGAGTTGTCTTACTGGTAGCTTGTCCAAAACTAAAATGCATCTATATATATATATATATATATAACCCAAGATGGACAGACGTTCAGAGTAAAAGCAAAGAAAAGTTCTGGATGCACAGATTGAAGTCATTCCGCCCCAATGGTATTAACAAACTGAATGACTTCACCAGAATGAACGTAAACTAGACCCGATTCCTGATGATACCAAACAAGATTATTCTCTCAATTTAGTATAAACTCTACAGTTAATTTGCGTCACCAACTCTCGAACAACCCACATAACTATGTATTGCTTACGTCTTTGTTAATTAATTATTAATTATTTTTTACCGATAATCAGTCCTAAAACATTTCAAATTAAAATTTATAATAGATCATAATTCATATGTTAAAATGCCCCTTCTATATTATTTTGCTTTGGTTATTCTTTATCAAGTATAGTTACGCCATTTTGAGAGAATGAAACAATGTACGATTTATTGATTGTCGTAATTAATTAGCATAATTAATTCGTTCAATTATGTAAATCGCACTTCACCCGAGTATACCCGATAGACCGGACGCATTTCATAGCGGTCCAGATTCTTTCTTTAATAGTGTTCTTAAAAATTTCCAAATCAACATGTAA